>KZ068810.1:105843-117483 GCA_002091845.1 Anopheles cracens
GTCGTCATCCTCCTCGGCACCGTCCTCCTCTAGACCTTGAATTTCCGGAAACGAATCCTCATGGCAGTCACCTACAGCGAGCGAAATGATAGGCAGAAGATTGTAATCGTTAGCTTGAACTTAGGGCCTGTCGATAATGCGAACGCTGATACAAATCATAGATCTCAACCTCACTGCCAAATGCCATCAAAGGCTGCCATCATCGAAACTAACCACAAATTCCCCAATAGTTTAGCTCCACTTAACGATATCGCTTTCAGCAGTAACCATATCGCGTGTGCACCGTATCGAATGACGCGTGGACAATGGCTTCAGTGTTCCTCGCACGGTCGATCCTAGCCCGTGGTCTCGCTTACAGCTACGATCAATCAACTCCGGAGCGCTGGAAAGTTCACTTGCAGTCTGCCTCCTAGACGGTCGGGGAATCATGATCTGCACGACGGCAAATGTCAAACGACACGGGTGAACGTTTCGAGTGAACGAGTGGACTTTAGTTCAGCTCACCCAAAATGACGCACTACTTATGCTCCAACCGGGGAGAACGCGACCGCAATTGGTGTCGATTAAGAATGGTGTAATCGGATTTATGCGAATGCGGCACACGAGAAATCTCGCGTTGAACATCATCATCATCATTATGATTGGGAAGATTTGAATAGCTATGCAAATAAGATACTCTGCCGACAATAAGAACTTTTTTCCAGATTACTTTTGTTATTCAATTGAAACGACACATCAGAAGACAGAAAATCTTCACAATTTTGGTACTGTTACTTCACATTAAACTGTGGAGATATTTAACTAGATCGGAGTGGCATCTAATTGACTGATGGCTGTTTATTTTTTCAATAAAGCCATCTTAAGTTTTCATTGAGGTATAATAACGATGTTGTGAAAAAGGAAGCCACTTTATCGAGCGTTTGGAAATATCTTCAGCGCTTTAACGGAACCCGTAATTTTACTCCACTAGTAATTTCCTACATAATGCCAAGTTCTTTGGCTTTCAAAACTTCCCACGCCCTCCTGTCTTCATCCTGTCTTGGTCTAATCCTCTATTACACAAGCGTTGCGCAAATGTACATTCCCACCATCAACTTGCAGAAAATGCGATTATTGCCCCGTCCGTCCTCAAACTCAATTGCAGAGCGACGATGTCAACTGACGCTTGTCCTACATTTTCATTTCGCTTTAACGAGCACCCCGTTTTGACGGTGAAGAAGATGCATCGTTTCTCGATCTCGCAGACAACATCCGGTGCGGGATTTAGCAAAGCAAGCAGACCGGTTGCATGCACGGGTGTGCACACGAACCAGCTAACGCGCGCTCGCCAAATGCCAACATCGGCATGGATAAGATGTATTGAAATTGAAGCTAGTGCTTGAGTTGAAGGGAAGAAAGCAGCAGGTTGCCTCCACAAAGCCGCAGCCCTTCAGTTCGTAAATACAACAAACAGAAGAAGGGATAAAAGTAATCCCGGGTGCTTCTCCGTAATGTACCGCACAGCCCATACAGTGCGATGCATCAGCTGCAAGTGAGCACTACGTCTGACCCACTTCTGACCCGTCAAACACCCACCATAATAGCTCCCTAATGGCTTCGATAATAGCTACCGTATCCTGCCTTTTGTCGCAGCGTTCCGTGAAGCCCTTTCAGTTGTTGAGACTTCAGACTACGCAAGAAAAATGCCAACATCGGCATGGATAAGATGTATTGAAATTGAAGCTAGTGCTTGAGTTGAAGGGAAGAAAGCAGCAGGTTGCCTTCACAAAGCCGCAGCCCTTCAGTTCGTAAATACAATAAACAGAAGAAGGGATAAAAGTAATCCCGGGTGCTTCTCCGTAATGTACCGCACAGCCCATACAGTGCGATGCATCAGCTGCAAGTGAGCACTACGTCTGACCCACTTCTGACCCGTCAAACACCCACCATAATAGCTCCCTAATGGCTTCGATAATAGCTACCGTATCCTGCCTTTTGTCGCAGCGTTCCGTGAAGCCCTTTCAGTTGTTGAGACTTCAGACTACGCAAGAAAGTAACTACGGGTATTGTACACTTACCGTGCAGCCGGGCGTGCTCCAGCTCGACTTGCTGGAAGGACACCATGCTCGGATCGTGCCGTATCTTCGGTGGCAGCGTGCGCCATAGCTCCAGCGATGCCTCGGTCACTTCGCTGATGGGGACAACGGAAATTGTACGCTTGCGGCCCTTCTTGCTTTTCTTCTTGCGCCGCTGCGGCGTGCCGGACCCGTTGCCGGCCGGTGCACCGGAGCATCCGGCAGCATCGATGGCCGGGGTGGCCGGTGAGGAGACGGCCGACGAGGAGTCACCGGTGGACGAGGTGTTACGACGCCGTTTGAAGACGTTCAGATTGTTTAGATAGTTCATGGTCTCGGATTTGGCGACTTGGGCACTGCTACACACTCATCACTCAAGCGAAACGCGGACACTGGCGTGGATTGGAACGGAGGCACATCATAATATAACAGCGCAAGGAAAATACGACACGACCCACCCCGATTACACACAAAAGACGCACCAATAAAACTCGTGATGAGTTCGCAGGAATCACTTCGGAAACGAGAACGCACCCAAGCGCTAAGGCACAGCGATGTCTTAATCTGGCGCCGTTCGCCTAGCGACAGCCCATCCAAACCCAGGATTCTCGACCCTTAGTCGCTCTTTTTACGATGGCTTTTCTCGGTCAACAACGTTGGACGAAGTCTTCGAAGCGAATAGTAGAATAAAAAAACAAACAAACACAAATCTGGCAGCTTTGGTTCGATTTCGCAGACAAAGCCCTTCTGCGCTGGAGCGTGCCAGACATAAAACAGCCACGATTGCTGGTTCTTAAGCGCGTGTGGAGAGGAGGAATGTTTGCAAGTTGTTTGCTCCTGTCTGATATCGCGGCGGTTGTTCTTCCTGTTAGCGGAAAGCGCCAGCGGAAATAATGTTTTTGCACAAAATTTGGCGCAAACAGGCGCTAGAGGTCGCAAGTACAGAACGAGGGCTGGTAAGGTGCTGAACAAGACGGTGGAGCCTTTTGTGTACGGCTGTCAGTAAGGAACTGTTTATTCGATTTGATTGATTTTGCTTCTGGAAACAAGGCGAAACAGTAAACCTTTAGAGCATAAGGCATTTAAAATTATTCCAGCTTCAAAACTGTCCAGAAATATGAATTTAATATATAATCCGTACAGTTTGTTTAAGATCACCGTGGATAGCTTCATGTCTTTGTCCTAAAAGTTAATTCTTCATGAATTTATGAAGTGTTCCACACTGTTGGTTGAACAACAGCTGTAGAATTCTTTCTGAGCAACCATAATCTGTCTATAAAACGTTGTACTGTTCATCCTTCTCTAGAAAAAGCTGAAATATCTTAAGTTAGTGCTTCTGTTATTACAGTGTCTCCATCTCGGTGACCCATCTTCCCCTTTTATCTGGCACTGAAGCGCTTTCGCAAACTTTCGCTTTTCAAGTGCCTATCCATTCCAGCTCCATAGCTTCTCTTACGCCCTGCTTGCTTGCTTGCTCGCTTGCTTGGATCCTTCCAAAACACTTGACATTACCCGTGCCAACCCGTACGGCCACGACCGAACCGATGCCAGTGTCCCATAATGTCTTAATTTTTATGGTGCACATAAAGTGCTGCACCTGCATCGCCTGCTCGGCGGTTTCTGACGCTGGTGTGCAGACAGTTTCACCACCAGTTGCGCTCGGTACGTGAGCGAAACACGGCAAGATGAGCCGAACGTGATTAAACTGAACAGAGAAAAAATCGCGCGCGACGCGGGTGGAAGCAATTTGTACGATTGTCAAAAGACTCATTGAATTGCTTCCAATTGTCACCTCGACTGGGCGAACGCACATGCAAATAATTGCACAGCAACAGCGCAAAGTACGACTTCGCAACGAGAGGCGGTTTTTTTCGGTCGTTTTGATTTGCAGACAAACGTATTTGCAAGTTCATCAAAGTGGTTATAACAACTAGCAAAACCAATATAGATTACATCTTATTTTTGCACACGCCTCCTGCTTGCTATAAAACATAATTGAAACAGCTGGGTCCCCGTGTCCGACGTACGGATGTGAAAATCATGTCCATAAAGTGTTCAGTGGACAATAAAGTTTGACACTCTCGCACACTGACACTTCTCGCTCACTGTTTTGAGACACTCACACACGCTTTCAATTCGCAATACCATCCGAAAACGATTAACCCGCTGTGGGTGATAGTGTCGTTCTCATCTTCCCCTGAGCACACGCAGCCTACCTTGATCGATCACAGACCGACCCCTCCAATATCTGACCATAACCTAGAAACGAAAATGCTTCTTTCGCGCGCCTTCACCACCGCCGCCGACGACGGTGGTGACCTTCCTTTCGTGACATTTTTTTTCACCATCTTTTGACTATGCTGACGGTGATAAAATAGAACGAAAGTGAGAGTTAAGCATCGCCGGAATACGTGCACGAGCAAACAAACACAACAAGTTATTGCACGGGGAAGGCGCTCTGGTGGTAGTGATCCTAAACCTACCGACACACGCGCGGCCTACTGTTGGATGGTGCAAAAGGTTTAAAAAATATTTACACCACGAGCAATAATGGAGCACCCGTTCCACCCGATGCTATTAATAACAAAAATTTGACTTTGAAAAAGAACTACAAACGTGTGTGCGTGTGTGTGTGTATGTTTGCGCGAAAGAAGAATCCTGCCAACCGGTGCGGTTATTGCAAACGTTGGAGATAAAGACCGTTGAAAGAAAGGTGGAGGGGAACGAAAAATCACAGCGAAAAGCACCACTTCAGGGTTTCCTCCTCGTCCGGAATCCGCACAATTTTCCTCCATTAGCAACTGTGTTCTGATAAGCTGAAGGGGTTCGTTTTTTTTTGGTATACACCGCTGTATTATTTTGATTGTTTCACTGTTGGCACAGCAAAATGTCACTTTCTTTGACAATTTTTATAAAACTTCCATCCATTTTCTGTGATTTTTTTGTTTATTTGCACATTTCTTCAGCGCTCCAGCACTCACCACAAACACACCAACAAAAAACACACTGAACCACTTCGAGGGGAAACCTTTGTTTTGCGTTTTCGCACCTTCGCACTGGAAAACTTGGCCGGAAAATGCACGCCCGCACACGAAAACCCGCTCGCCCGGTCAACCGATGCCGCGGGGAAAACCGCGTGCGCTATGGCAAGTGCTTCAGGCCGAACTGAGATAAAAACGCGGCTTTCGGTCGGTGCTGGCGGTGGCCCATCGTCTGTGTATATGCGCGCGCGTGCTCTTCTTGTAACAAGAGGGGGCGCCATACACAGCGACGGCGCTGACGCACAAACACACACACATGCGAGTAAATAAATAGTAGAGAGAGCGAGAGACAACCAGAGAGACATTTACTAGCACCAAGGATTGTAGTAGTAAACGTCACATCGAGACTCGCCAGCTGCCAGCTAGCGTGTGGTCCTGCGAGATAGATCGTATCTTCGTGACAGTACCTGAACTGATTATGTTTCGTTTTTTTTTGTCTCACCCATACGCCACACGATGATGTTCGTGCGGTTGGTGTGTGTAGGTGGCGACAGGGAATGAGCGACAAATTTGCAGCAAATGTAAATGACCGGAACGAGATGTCCCAAGCGATGGCTGTTTATTTTTTCAATAAAGCCATCTTAAGTTTTCATTGAGGTATAATAACGATGTTGTGAAAAAGGAAGCCACTTTATCGAGCGTTTGGAAATATCTTCAGCGCTTTAACGGAACCCGTAATTTTACTCCACTAGTAATTTCCTACATAATGCCAAGTTCTTTGGCTTTCAAAACTTCCCACGCCCTCCTGTCTTCATCCTGTCTTGGTCTAATCCTCTATTACACAAGCGTTGCGCAAATGTACATTCCCACCATCAACTTGCAGAAAATGCGATTATTGCCCCGTCCGTCCTCAAACTCAATTGCAGAGCGACGATGTCAACTGACGCTTGTCCTACATTTTCATTTCGCTTTAACGAGCACCCCGTTTTGACGGTGAAGAAGATGCATCGTTTCTCGATCTCGCAGACAACATCCGGTGCGGGATTTAGCAAAGCAAGCAGACCGGTTGCATGCACGGGTGTGCACACGAACCAGCTAACGCGCGCTCGCCAAATGCCAACATCGGCATGGATAAGATGTATTGAAATTGAAGCTAGTGCTTGAGTTGAAGGGAAGAAAGCAGCAGGTTGCCTTCACAAAGCCGCAGCCCTTCAGTTCGTAAATACAATAAACAGAAGAAGGGATAAAAGTAATCCCGGGTGCTTCTCCGTAATGTACCGCACAGCCCATACAGTGCGATGCATCAGCTGCAAGTGAGCACTACGTCTGACCCACTTCTGACCCGTCAAACACCCACCATAATAGCTCCCTAATGGCTTCGATAATAGCTACCGTATCCTGCCTTTTGTCGCAGCGTTCCGTGAAGCCCTTTCAGTTGTTGAGACTTCAGACTACGCAAGAAAGTAACTACGGGTATTGTACACTTACCGTGCAGCCGGGCGTGCTCCAGCTCGACTTGCTGGAAGGACACCATGCTCGGATCGTGCCGTATCTTCGGTGGCAGCGTGCGCCATAGCTCCAGCGATGCCTCGGTCACTTCGCTGATGGGGACAACGGAAATTGTACGCTTGCGGCCCTTCTTGCTTTTCTTCTTGCGCCGCTGCGGCGTGCCGGACCCGTTGCCGGCCGGTGCACCGGAGCATCCGGCAGCATCGATGGCCGGGGTGGCCGGTGAGGAGACGGCCGACGAGGAGTCACCGGTGGACGAGGTGTTACGACGCCGTTTGAAGACGTTCAGATTGTTTAGATAGTTCATGGTCTCGGATTTGGCGACTTGGGCACTGCTACACACTCATCACTCAAGCGAAACGCGGACACTGGCGTGGATTGGAACGGAGGCACATCATAATATAACAGCGCAAGGAAAATACGACACGACCCACCCCGATTACACACAAAAGACGCACCAATAAAACTCGTGATGAGTTCGCAGGAATCACTTCGGAAACGAGAACGCACCCAAGCGCTAAGGCACAGCGATGTCTTAATCTGGCGCCGTTCTCCTAGCGACAGCCCATCCAAACCCAGGATTCTCGACCCTTAGTCGCTCTTTTTACGATGGCTTTTCTCGGTCAACAACGTTGGACGAAGTCTTCGAAGCGAATAGTAGAATAAAAAAACCCGTGTCCGACGTACGGATGTGAAAATCATGTCCATAAAGTGTTCAGTGGACAATAAAGTTTGACACTCTCGCACACTGACACTTCTCGCTCACTGTTTTGAGACACTCACACACGCTTTCAATTCGCAATACCATCCGAAAACGATTAACCCGCTGTGGGTGATAGTGTCGTTCTCATCTTCCCCTGAGCACACGCAGCCTACCTTGATCGATCACAGACCGACCCCTCCAATATCTGACCATAACCTAGAAACGAAAATGCTTCTTTCGCGCGCCTTCACCACCGCCGCCGACGACGGTGGTGACCTTCCTTTCGTGACATTTTTTTTCACCATCTTTTGACTATGCTGACGGTGATAAAATAGAACGAAAGTGAGAGTTAAGCATCGCCGGAATACGTGCACGAGCAAACAAACACAACAAGTTATTGCACGGGGAAGGCGCTCTGGTGGTAGTGATCCTAAACCTACCGACACACGCGCGGCCTACTGTTGGATGGTGCAAAAGGTTTAAAAAATATTTACACCACGAGCAATAATGGAGCACCCGTTCCACCCGATGCTATTAATAACAAAAATTTGACTTTGAAAAAGAACTACAAACGTGTGTGCGTGTGTGTGTGTGTGTTTGCGCGAAAGAAGAATCCTGCCAACCGGTGCGGTTATTGCAAACGTTGGAGATAAAGACCGTTGAAAGAAAGGTGGAGGGGAACGAAAAATCACAGCGAAAAGCACCACTTCAGGGTTTCCTCCTCGTCCGGAATCCGCACCGTTGAAAGAAAGGTGGAGGGGAACGAAAAATCACAGCGAAAAGCACCACTTCAGGGTTTCCTCCTCGTCCGGAATCCGCACAATTTTCCTCCATTAGCAACTGTGTTCTGATAAGCTGAAGGGGTTCGTTTTTTTTGGTATACACCGCTGTATTATTTTGATTGTTTCACTGTTGGCACAGCAAAATGTCACTTTCTTTGACAATTTTTATAAAACTTCCATCCATTTTCTGTGATTTTTTTGTTTATTTGCACATTTCTTCAGCGCTCCAGCACTCACCACAAACACACCAACAAAAAACACACTGAACCACTTCGAGGGGAAACCTTTGTTTTGCGTTTTCGCACCTTCGCACTGGAAAACTTGGCCGGAAAATGCACGCCCGCACACGAAAACCCGCTCGCCCGGTCAACCGATGCCGCGGGGAAAACCGCGTGCGCTATGGCAAGTGCTTCAGGCCGAACTGAGATAAAAACGCGGCTTTCGGTCGGTGCTGGCGGTGGCCCATCGTCTGTGTATATGCGCGCGCGTGCTCTTCTTGTAACAAGCGGGGGGGCGCCATACACAGCGACGGCGCTGACGCACAAACACACACACATGCGAGTAAATAAATAGTAGAGAGAGCGAGAGACAACCAGAGAGACATTTACTAGCACCAAGGATTGTAGTAGTAAACGTCACATCGAGACTCGCCAGCTGCCAGCTAGCGTGTGGTCCTGCGAGATAGATCGTATCTTCGTGACAGTACCTGAACTGATTATGTTTCGTTTTTTTTTGTCTCACCCATACGCCACACGATGATGTTCGTGCGGTTGGTGTGTGTAGGTGGCGACAGGGAATGAGCGACAAATTTGCAGCAAATGTAAATGACCGGAACGAGATGTCCCAAGCGTCAAAAAACAGTGTCCGGAATGTTGCACTAGGGTGGTTCTACTGTTTCCGAAAAAATAAAAACATAAAAAATAGATTTTATTAACAATTCGAGTCGAACATGTAATATTCGCTTTGTAATGTTCTGAAACATTTGACAAAATTGTCGTAGAAGTTTGCAGGCTCAAAACTATTCAATATTTACAAAATGTACGTCTACTACTAGCCATACTACAATGCTTCATCTGAACAAGTATATCCACAATGTTTTACAACGATTTCAAAAATAGGTGTGCACTCTTCACAATTGGATGTTATGAATTTATGTAACTCTGTGCATCATTCCCTGTGAATCAAGAATGAATGAAATTGTGTCATTCTATCACTCCATTACAACATGTTTTTGTGAGGTTTCAACAACATTTTCGCTTATTAGTACGGCATTATTGTTTTAGTACACCATGGAACACTAAACCACCAAAACTATCTTTTTATTAAAAGTGTGGTCAATCATGGTTTAGGTCATAATGAAGTTTAATTCCAACCAATAAACTCATATTTATTGATAACTTGTTCGGGAGAGACATTGTGCGAAACGACTACTATGTATGTGGAATCAACCAACCCGTATCAACTTCCAAACAAATCCCTGAATCAAACCCAAATCAAAATTCCTTCGCCCGGCCACGAGCCCTATTCACCCTGGAAACGATGCCACCGAAACTTGCTCGCACAACTCCACCGGCACCAGCCGTAATTGAAAAACTTTCTTCGGAATGTTCCGGCACGGACCAACGGCGGATACGGGGACTGACCGGCTCGGGTATGCATGGATTTATGGCGAATTAGACGCTTTTGTAAATTGAGAAATCCAATTTGACGGCGGCGTGCGGTACGTACGGCAAGTTCTTGTCCAATCTTCGGCCACGATCCGCTCCAAAACTAATCGCCGGTGTTTGGTTACACATTCTGTGTGTCTGTATGTTAAGTTACGTTGGTTATGTTTTCGCCGCGCAACTTACCATACAAATCACCTTTCTGTAGCTTGGATTATCCTGCACGGATGTACCTTTGGATTCATGACTTCAATTGTCGGTGGTGTGTGAGAGTTGTAATCCCACTAGCGACAAGTATCGAAGTACTCGTTCGTAACAATTGTGCACAATCGTTTTTCTTTTCCTAATATCGCTATCGATTTTGGGCTTATCATTCGAGGGACGTGACGTTCGCCACGTGGCCTCTGCACACGCTTCCGGAAGTCGGCGGTTTGCCCTGCCACCGGGCGCTAATGTGCTTTCGTTAACAAATAGACAAATTTCGCTGGCGCTTAAATGCAACCGTTGCGTCAGTCTCGTTAAGCCTGTTAATTTATCTCAATTCAACCGAAACACAGTTTTGCATTGTAGCGCGTACAGCGGTCAACGGAGTCGTCGCACCAAACCGAAGTCAGTGTCGTGCCAGTGGTGGTGGTGATGATGATGCATGGCGCATGTTAATGAATTGTTGCCTCACGGATCTCTCGTTAAGGGACGCCACTTATCAGGCGCGGGAGGACACGGCGACGGTGATGGATTGTCCGATTGCCCTTATTAAATGGATGTGTTCGTATTTTTAGCTACTCGTACGTCTGATGATAACAATGCAATTGATTTCGTAGAGTAAATATAGACAAGCCGGTCGTTTTCATTCATTTGTTGAATCATTTTTTCCAGTTTTTATTACACATTAGCTTCGTCTTAAAAAGTTTCTCTTCCAAGTTTTTATATTTATCCTTTTCCGTTGGAGACAAAAGTAAAACATTTTTGTATTCCAATTTTGAACATCATAACTCATAACATCATAATTGTGAATTTGATGATACCAACCCAGCTCAAACCACGGCATAGTTTTAACTACTACACAATGTTTTTCAAACCACTGGTATCGTTAAGAAACTTTGAAATATTAGTAAAACATAAGACAGAAGTTGAGGCCAAGGTTTTATTATAGAATTAATTCTTTCGAGATTCGAGAATTAATGAATGAATGAATCAAGATGGTTTTTAAATATGTTGATACAGTGGAGTCGAGATATAGGCATCATTTTATATTTCTATAGAGGTTATGTTTTACAGTTTTACAGTTTTAGTTAAAATTTGCGAAAATCTGATATTTTTTTCGAAATAGAAGAATTTTTCTTCAATATTTCAGAATAACTGAAACCTGTTTTTTAACTTCAGGAAGAAGTTTTTTAAAGATTCAAGCAGAATTTCATGAAAATCAGTTAACAAATGGCGATAGTCATCTAATCGAATCAAAATTTTCCAACTTGGTCTCTTCAAAAGAGTATAATTGTTGGACATAATTATAAAACGAGGACAACACGAAAATTTGTCGGTTTCATTGGAGAGTTGACAACTGTTGTGTTACGACACAGACAATCTCTGAATGTATTCGCATATAGTCATCTCAATTCGATAGAACACTTCCTACAATTATCCTAAGCCCTCACGTCGTACTTCATCATCATTCCAACCGAAGGCAGACTGAGGGAAAAATAAATTTACCCTCCGTCCACCAGTTGCATTAGCATTTCCATCAAACCGATTGCAATCATCTAGCACCTCCATCCACTATCCCCCCATTTTGTGATGGCACCTCATAAATAAGTGCTACCGGCATGCACCCACACTGGACAATGAATATTGAAATTACTCACTCGAGGCGAAAGAGAGGACAAAACCGTCGCAAACCGAGGGAAAACGACCGCGAAAAATCTGCTCCACGGGTCATCGCGATAACAC
>KZ068815.1:2651-25189 GCA_002091845.1 Anopheles cracens
CCTCGCACGTTGGTGGGTCATATATCTCCATGTACAACTAGATTTGTACCATTCACCATCCCCCAAAACCCCTTTCGCAATTAACCATCGTTACGCGGAAGTCCAGACGGGACCGGCACGACGACACGATTCTCGGCCCCTTGTACTCTGAAATTGAAATTAGTCTAACGCGCGCGGAATGAACGAACATTTGTCCGGCCTGTCCGGAGGAGACCGAGATCCTTTAATAGCTGCCGGCTTTCATTTCCGCCAATCCGACATCGTCCACGGTCGGCCGAGCAATTGGCATTAGGTACAAATTAATCATCCTTCAAAATGTTCAGCCAACCAACCCGGCCACCCCCGGAAGGTTGACGGCGCGGCAAAGGAACACACCACGCGGTTGGCAACTCCCACTTTCGCCGGTCACACACCGCCACACACAGGATCGGGGTGTGTAAGAGCACGCGCACGTTTGCTGACAGGCCGAGGGAAACCCTGGCAACGCGTGAGCGCGCATGGGCTGGCTAGGAATTTTAATTATTTATTGACAATTATCCTGCGGGCTTATTAAAAAGCTTAAATCGATTGCTCCTCCGCGCGACCGTTGACGCGAACCAATTGACGCATGCTCACGTTTTCGCCCCGTTCTGGCACTTAGTGCGGAGCGGTCCCTCCCGTTCGGGACCCATTTGAACGGTTTGGCGAAACAAAAACCTGTCCACAAGCGACGAACCCCCCGTTCTGGTACGTGTGTTGCCTCACACGGGTGGCGTAATAGCAGGCCGATCGTGTCCCCGGTCGCCCGGGGCTGTGTGCTTTAATAGGAAAATAACGCTCCCATGCAGCTGACCGTGCGGGAGAAAAATGGATCGACATTTTCATGATTTTCTAAAAAAGTATGCAAATTTTATTTTTATTTCAACCGTTCGATGAAATAGATCGCATTTCTTTCGAAGCACAGCTTCGACTCACCGCGGACGGATGGAAATGGCTCAAATTGCATTTCCTACCGCGAGCCTGACCACCTATCGCACAGAACGCCGCCCGCCCGGGTCGGGTGGGGCAGTCATAAATTTCAAGAAAATTTCAAAACCAATTCCCCAAGTCATCAAATTTGTTAACCTCCACCGCGCCGGACCGGGGCGGTGTGATCGATCGACATTAGCGCGCGGCAGTGTCGACCGGGCGTCGGTGGCTAGTTTTACTCTATTACCAGCGTGATTTGCATACGCTTTACGACACCATAAAAGTGGAATCCATAATTTACACACCGTCGTCCACACGGCGTCGTCCAGCCGCACCGGGCAAGCAGTGTGTGGAATGAATCGAAAATTCATTTATGCGTTTGCATGCGATTTGGGCAAGGAAATATGAGTGTGGCGGTATCTTCGCTGCTCAGCCCACACAGGCAGTTAGACGCGAACGAGCCGCTATCAATTTAACAAAGCTGATGAACGATGCCAAACTTGTTTATAGAGACGTTACGGAGGCGATTGGGAAAACATTATGGATTAGAGCGGGATCGCTGTCGGCGACCGTCGCGGCCTCATGCAGGGCTGCAAATTCAGTTTGCTGCCTCAAACATGCCTTTAATGATGATGATCTTGAAGATTAAATTTCATCGCTTGACACACACCGCGGCCATCCTTGCGCGAGAACTTGATCGGCAACTGCAGCGGAAATGAACCCGGGCCATCTAACAATTGCATAACAATTCGACTGGTTTTTTGCTGCTCTTCCTTCATGTGCAGCGCGTAATCTAATTACGCTCCATTAAAGCGCCCGAGCCGACTCGGATCAGTTCCGATTAGCGCCATGTTGGCTGGAACGCTGACACCGACCGTGTGCCTTTCATCTACCGTTCTAGCACGGCGTTTCCTTGTCATGCAGGTTTTTATCCGCCAGCTACCGGCTAATGGAGCATCTTCGTCGCACCTGTTTTACCTGACTGCACTTGGAGAGCGCGACAGCGGCGTGCATTCGTGTGCGATCAAAGAAACTGACGGGAGAAGGGAGTGTTTGTCACTGGGCCTGTGCCGTAATTCCGCACGGTTTTATAAACCGCACACACGCCGCGCTCTGATTCATCTCCGCCGCGGAGGAATGTAGGTTACAAAACTGACACACGCTGCAGCGGAGGCAGCAACGGAGCTTTAATTAAAATGCAATTAAGGTGAATTAATTTTTCATTAGTGTGATGCCGTGCCGCGCATCACGGTTTCTAGCCCAAGGAAGTGGGGTCCTTGCCGGAATTATGCTGCTGCTTTACGTGGGCCAGAGAGATGGCCTGTGTGTATTGACGTTTGCTTTTAGAAGTGGACATTTTTCAAGTAATTTTACATCCTCAAGAAACGCATGCAAACTCATCGATGATGCCCAAACTTAAAGCGCTCCAGACTGCAATTAATCGGAGTTCCTATCGTATCCCTGCGCAGCGTGAGAAAAATGTCCAGTATTTAGATATCGACTCACCGGGTGCGTCACCTTCGCCTCTTAGAGACCGTACCGAAGAAGGATAGTGCCAATTGATGTACTAAACGGTCTGTAATTTGCACCCGATGCCCAGAGAGAGCCCGTACGCTAACGACGTGTGGTTTCCCAAAACAGGCGCGACGGTTAAATGGATAGATAGGAGGTGAGAAAATAGCACCTGATAGGCAGGGTGGACATATGGGGTGTGCCGTGCCAACGACCGGGATAAGATTGCATTGTTCAGAACATAGCAGCGAAGGAGTTAATCCCATGAGGTGCTTACTTGCAGGCAGTTCATCTACCGTGCGTCGAGTATCTGAAGACATTTGTAAAGATTCTTTGAAAACAAGCCATTAAGATGTCTCTCTAAAATCCTTCTCAGGTGTCTTATGTTGGAGGCTTCATCGGGTTAATCTGACGAAGTTGCCTGCAATGGGAACGTACACCAATGGGGCTTTTTTTGTTTGAAAAGCAAGACTGGAAATCGCTTTCAAATGCAAAAGTGTAACGATTACTAACAAAAATAAAATAAAAATAAATTACCGAAAGTAACTCATCGAATCCATGTGCAAATCTTTATTCAAATAATCAAGATCACGCTATTCTGGAAATTTATTCAAAAATCTTCGCTCAAATTTAGAATAAAGCTATCATAAGGACACATTTTCATAACAATTTCATCAGTTATTTCTGAATCTCTGTGAACCTCTCAGATTAACTTATATCAGATAGCGATAACAGGAATCTCTTTCTCTCATTCCAAGAAAAAGGTATGTTTGAAGACTCGTTTGATCATTTGTTTCTCTCTAATGACTCAATAATAGTCTCGTATATCTTTGGAAGTTCGTTTTCGTACGTATTCGTTCGAATATTGATAAAAATGTATCTCCACTGAAGACCTCCCATTACTTCCCATTACTGATTGTTGATTGTTACTAAGAATCGTCGATAAAAAACGATATTTTCACCCAAGATCAAATGAATTTTCCAAAAACGCTCCGAACGCAACGAACCCTGCAGCGAAAGCGAAAGCGTGCGCATATGCAAAAATCCGACAGCGAAAACATTTCCTTTTTTCTCCCAAATGTCACATTACGAGACGAAAAAAACAGCAACACCACAACCACACACATGCGGGCCGGCGGGCAGTCGGGCTTGTAAAAATTATAAAACAAACGAACAAAAAATCTCGCGGGCGCCCGGGCGATAGGGAAATCACGCTAATTTATTCCAACATTGGCATTGAAAACCAATCGAATCGATTGAATTGACCGGGGTTCACACGCAACAACAGGAGAGAAGGAACAAAAAAAAACGATTGGAACCATGTGTATGCAGGTTGCCAGAGAGTCGACGAGTGTGTGTTTCCTTTACGATTCATACTAATCCACCTATTCCACCGAGGTGGAAAGATCGATTGTTTTCTTCACTTAACGAACTTTAGAAAGCTTTATTGAAACTCCATCATTCAATTCGCCGTGGCGCAATGTTTGCGCTGCATTGATGGATTATTTAGTCGAACGTCGGTCGAGATGCGACTATTTGCGAGATAAAAGATAGTTTAGCAAGCAAACCCTCCATCCGTGCCACCTGTGGAAATGATAGTGTTTAGCACGGAAACGCATACATAAAAAAAGAAACAAAAAAGCACAAACGCGCCGCGACAAAACCATTCGTCTTTCACTTGCAGAAATTCCACACGGTCCCACACGGTTGGTTTTGCATACGCGCATGTGCGACAACTTCGATTCGACAGCCATAATTCTTGTTTCGCTCGATTCCATCCGGTTTGTCGAGGCGCAGGATTTGGCTAATGGATGGTAAACGGTGGCCACGTACGTGGTTTCGATACGCGTGGTACAGCCGGGCACGACATCGGGCGGCTTGCGTCGGTATGCATCAACATCATCAGGCCCTCCTAACGAACGACGATCCGTCGAAGCATCGATCGATCTTGCGTCCGGTGGTTCGGCATCAAAAACGTCGCCAAACACGCGGCGTGTGTGCTGCACCGTTGGTGGAATTCTGATCCATTCCCCCATTCCCGGGGACTTGCTCGAGCGAAACGTGGTGCCGGTGGTGGTGGTGGTGTCCATTTCCAGCCAGAGCCAGTCCGCCTTTCGCCAACGAGGTGGCACGAAATTGATTGGCTTTTCATTTGTTTGGCCGATTGTAAGAAAATTTGATTCGATCCGGGGAGTTTATTAACCACAAAACCGGTTACGTCGGCGATCTGCCCACCCGCGTATTTTGCGAGACACACGGGAACCGGAAGACGCACTGACCAGCCGCGGACATGCGAACGAAACCGATACGAAACTGCAGAAAGGCTGAAAGGCCCAGCGTTCGGTTTGGCTCGCGGATTATGCTGGCGGGAGCGGCGGCGAACGCCGCGACCACAACGGTGTGATTTAAAGAGTGACGAAATGTTTATTGTGGTGATTGGATTTATCGCTTGATTGTGTCGCGATCGCGGTAACCGACGGCGTGGTATGCAAACGAGGTATCGGACGCTCGTATCGGCAGCAGGGCATTAGGCGGCATCGGGAAGCGAAATTCTTCGCGAAATGGTAAGGAAGCGCTCGGACGTTACGCGCGTACGGTGCGGAATCTATAAATTGGATGCGCATTCAATGTCCAGCGCACCATTGAAAGGCATGATTTATTTGCCAACTTTGTGTTGGTGGAAAGAATTGTACACCGAGCGTTTGCCGGCAACAGAATTCATATGGCACGCGCGACTTGCCGAGGAGAGAATTCGCAACGTTTTGATAAGGGTTTCGGACGCGTGCTTTGTTGCTTCTTTGAAGTTCCGAATGTGTCGTGGTAAGAAAATGAGTGTTAACCATGCCGTGAAACATCTGGTAGCCACAAGTGACATTGGGAGGTCATATTTGAACGTCCTGACGTCGCATGACGATGAGATTTGCACGCTCGCCTTGGTGTGATTTGTTGAACGAAGATCTGGAGAGGTTTTGTTATATTTTTATACATTCAAATACATTGATTGCTATTCCTTTTAGATTTCAAGCTTTCAAAAGGCTGAATAGCATACTTAAGGCAAACTTAACCAGACTTATACTTAAGGCTTACACAAAATATCTAATCTTTTTAAATAAGTCGAAACTGCTCCATAACCGAACGTCCGGATGTCTCGTCAAAATTATTCCAAATTTTCGAATCTCTGTCATCTATGAAATTTGGCACATAACCACTCGGAAAAGTTACAAACGTATTCTTCAGTATATTATTAATTTATTAGCTTTTCTTTCCTGCTAGATAGCAAAAGTCCTTTATCTTATTCATCAACTAAAGATCAGAACCAGAAAGCAGAGACATAAGTTTTATTTTTGATAAATCCTGTACTCTTCAAGATTGGCTACAACTTTCACAGTCTACAGAACCGTTAGAACAAGATTCATGCAACGTATTTCAACGTTTTTCATACATGACATTTACTTGTCAATCACGGTGATGATTGATATTTATTTGGAGAAAATCACATTGTTTCTCCTGTAAAAGCCGTAGCGACTTCTGTCGGCGACCCCTTTCTCATGTCTACCACTCGATGGGAACAGCCGTTGCTATGGTAATGAAGTGTTGACCTGGAGTGTAAATGAGCATGAACCGCGTCACGCTTACAACCGCGTTACAACCGGGCGCCAACACAGGAAGACAGACAAACAAGACAAAAAAAAACTGTTGTCAACTGTCAACCTAATGACGTCCAGAAACGAATCCACAGTTTGGCGCTGTAACTGACAGCAAACAGCGGCTACACAGTGGTGGACACTACGCCGGGAAACATTCATCATTTATTCCAAACCCTAGACCCGGGACTAGGGAGAGAGAATCGGGGAGTTCGGCAGACCCAAATATAGTTTTTGGCATGTCGCCGGATTGCTTTCGGCGCGCGGGGAGTTACTTGTCACAGTGGGCTCGTGCTGTGAACGTGCGCGCATTGGTCTCTGTTCTTTTCTTTCTGGTTGCCCCCAAAGCGTCGAACACACGGTCAAGCGGCGATTCGGGTTTTGTGTTCCTGACTCGATCTCCAGTGCCTACTGGGATGTCCGGACGGGTAGCCATGAACTATGAAGACATCGGTTTTCATCTGGATTGTGCCTGTTCCGGCGTGGTAGAGATTGCTATCTCCCCTGACAGCTATCGTGTTCGCTGGCCCATGATAACATACACTTTAGGGTCGGAAGGAACAGGTTCTTCTCGGGCCGGGAACGGTCTTGTGGCGTTCTCTGCCCACCGATATGCCGTAACCCGTTTTGGACCGGGCCGCAAACTGTACGGACCGCAACCGTTTACCGTGCGGACGATGAAATTGACTGAAGTTTATGCGTAATTGATGACACGAGTCGGGGTTTTAATCTAGTGGCTCCGGTGGAGGGATCTCAGATCCAAGATTTGCGTGGAATGTGGAGAATCCGACCGGAGACTTCGATGTGACCTGATTTTTACTCTCTTTCTTCCAACGCTGGTGGCTTCCAACGCCGCATGCGTGTGCCACGTCCATTTTCCGTGCCGTTCCCGGACTTTTCTCCGCCTGCCTATGGTAATTAATGGTACAACAGCTTCGATTGATATCAAAATTGAGGCCTTTTTGACGAGAACATATGACTGTCATAAACATTTAATCGCACTTTTTACGGTCACTGCGGGTGCGATAAGACAAAACCGGCTCCCGGCTTGCCAACTGCTACTGGGTGGTCCGTCCGGTCCGCGAGACCGCATTATGGCGCGTCTGGCGTGTTGCGAAAAAACAAACAGTTTAATTGGTTGGTCACCGTTAAATTTCGGCTCGATTAAACCGTGCGCCGTCCCGTATCCTGCTTGTTATCGCCAGCGGAACGATCGCGGACATGTGCAAAATTAACCCGCTGTGGAAACTGTGTCCAGCTCGATGAATTATCGATAGTGGATCCAACCCAGATCCCATTAGCGGAACACGATTTCCTTGATTTCAATATCGGTTTTCGGTGGTTTCGTTTTCTTTTGTTGTCTTTTATTTCGACCACACCGGACTCCGCCCCAGCATCCGTCAGGAGGGAGAAGGTGACTGATTTCCATAAACAGATAACTTTTTCGTATTGAAAAGAATCACGCACCCCGGTACTACCACACCTGTGTTGTTTTGTCCGTTTTTTTTCGCTTCAACGCAACACACCATAACTCTCTTTTTATCTTTCTTCCTGCCCCGAAAATATATGTGCCAACATTACAGGGGGCGGCTCACAATCACAACGATCGGATATGGATTGCAATTCAACGACTTTATGCTTTCCGCGCTGACGGATGGAATTGTACTTTGATTGTGTGTCCGCCCGCCATCACCGATGAAAGTATGTGTTGTTGTTTTTTGCTTCTTTTGCGCTTTTTACTGCCATTACCGCGTGACACTCCTCCGTAAATGTCACTCGCATTTATCGATGTTTTCGCTGACGTTAAGGGCTGTTTTTGGTTATTGATTTTATGTTTTCGACAGGCCCGCGCACACCCACTGAATGTGACCGTGCAACAATGGTACCATTGCAGATTTGGTGTTTTTTTGTTGTTGTTGGCGCTATTTGTTCCCCGCAAATTGTAACACATTGTTCTCGCGTTATTAGTGATGCTACAATTTCGCTCCGATTCGTGTTTCTACCGAGGGATTTCGGTTACATAAATCATTGTGATGTGGTGGTGAGGGACGCTATCCAAAATACGGGACACGGTGCATTTGCACCAGACAAACGTAGCATGAACGAGACGAAAGAGGGAGAGAGGGAGATAAAAACCCTCAACCTAGTTGGCATGGAATATCCAGCGGACGCGCTTTCCATCAAATCATCGGGAATGTTTATTTATTTTTGGAAAATTATTTGCCGCTACTAATTGCCCATATTCGCCGTGCTCTGCTGCTCTGACTCCGATTCGGTGTGTTTTACGTCCAGACGGCGAGACCTACACTGCGTCCAATTTTTGTAAGAACACTTGAATTTACAAAACTGGCCTGTCAAACTTACAGAGATTACAGAGTGAGACGCAATAGAACCAATAGGATCATGAACGTCCCCTAGATAAAACTGCTTATGGTTATCATAAACAAAATGATTCCATAACTTAAGAGAAATTCAATAGTCCACGGAACTTCGTAAAACTTCTCAAGTCAGGCTCTCAGTACCTTAAAAAGTAAGGATTTTGTAATAATCTCCTTAACTTATACAGTGAATATAAAACAACGGAGTCATACGCCAAGATTCAACTCAAAGTTAGAATTTAGTCCAAACAGTAAAACTTCAAATTACACTTATGTTGATACAGCTAAACACCTGTCTTTCTCAATATCCGCCATGAACAAACATCGGAAGCTGGGGATTTATCTGTGGGAGTTATTATTCAACTCTGGTTCATCTCAGGTACTTTATATTGAGACTTCTGGTACCACTTTGCTAGCCGATGGATTGATAGTCTGTCTTTGGTTGTAAATGATCTTTATTGAAAAGGTGATGTTGAGATGATTCTATCAAATTCAAAAGTCACTTGTAGGCTTTTCGTGAATATAACTGACGGTTTGAATGCATGTCTTCAGCAAAAATTTGTTTCTGAGGCTAGAGCTAGAGCTGAAATTAACAAAATCCAAAATAATTGAACAGAATTGAAAGTACTATTTCTGAATCCTGCGAAACCATCGAGGAGTCCACGAACCTTGTTAGAACAGTTGTTCATTATCCTCCACCTTCGGGTGACCGTTTGCAAACCGCACGCAGTGTACATTCTCGCCGTTCTTTCTTATCCGCAACGCATCCGCCCCGGTTTTGCCGATTTTATGATGCAGAACCGGTGACAAGCACGGCACTGTGGAACGCAGTTATGAGTTTCGCCGAAAGCCCGCCGCGCCAGTAGCGACAGTAGCGCAAGGGGGTGTCTCCCGTGCGCGCTCATTAACATTGACTTTGAGCTACTTTTTAAGTGGCGTGCCCGGCGGCACAGAAGCGGCGGACGTGTGCAAAAACGCGTCGAGGCCATTTCTCGCGTACTCTCTGTGGCGTTTTTTTTTATTGTAGTGTGTTTTGCTTCTCCTCCGGGCTGCAACGGAGCGACACATGACGCTTTTTATGCTGACACAGATCGTCGCGATGAGCATGATGACTTGGCTCACTGGCCCGTATCAACAGTTGTGTGTGTGTCTGTGTTTTTTTTTTCGGCGAGGTGCCTGCATCCATGCACTCCCTCATCCGGCCGGACGGGGCGAGCATGACCGCCACGCCGGATGCCGGGAATCAAAAGCGGGGAATCTTCCGAGCGTTTGGTTCGGTAGCCGTGCAATGAAGCGTCAAAAATCGAAACAGATGTGGCTGTGGTTTCGCGTTGCGCCCGCAGTTGCGTCGGAATTGATTAGACCGCTAGCGGGTTCCATTTTTTTTTTTCGGTCACAGTCTGGAGGGGTCGCAACTGAAACCGCACCGTAAACACTTGTTGTCGGGGAGAGTGCATAAAACAAACAAACCCATAAACATTATCAAATCTCGGGAAGGAACGCCGAGGGAGAAAAAGTTGACACGCTTGATTAGACGAACATATGTCCGCTGCGCGGTTAAGCGTGCGAGAACGGGCACACTCTTGCGTTCGATTAGAGACGGCTTTGGTGTTGGCCACATTGGGTTTTGTAGAGTAATCGGATTTTGTGCGTGAAATATGCCGCTTTCTGATCGATATATGCATAGGAAGTGAAATGGGAGATTAAATAAATTCGAGAGCGACACAGGAAGCATCAGCTTAACGCGTTCGGTTTCAATTGGAACGGAGTAAACACGACGGCGACCGCCCGACCATTCCACTTAGTGCTCTGTTTACATTGCATTCTCCGATTAATCGGACGCAACCGTCGGGCTCAACTTCCGCGCGCATTTTGTAGCGAAAATCTTGATGAATGCTGCACATCAAAGCTGCTTTCATTACCCCACAGCACGAATTGTATGCAAATCCCCACGAAGCTGCAGTTTTTCTTCGGATTTGTTTCCTCCCAGTCCAGCGGACGAGCGCGTACTAGCGAGCGATTTGCGATCGCTTGTAAGCTTTAATTTACCACAATAATTCATTAAAATTGATTATTTTAATTATGATTATTAATTGAATTATTAACCTTTTCCTTCGCGCCTCCCGCTCTCGTAAAGGGTTCGGTTGCCGGCCGGGACTGCAACGGGCCTTCCTTCGCGTGTAGAACGTGTTTTGTGTTCCGCTCCATTCATCCCGACCTTTCTTCCCTGCGATCCCGCGATGACCATCGGCAGCGCGCGGCAACGGTTCGCGGTCGCTTAATTCTTCGCTTTAATTTTACCTTATCTTACCATAAATTGTGAAATTGAAATTGTGCGCACGCGTTGCACATACCGTTCGCGCCCGGGCGTCCAACGGACACGGCGCTGGAAAAGCGCCCAGCTTGGTGAAAATACAACACCTACCAAGATGATTGCAACCTTTCTTCGGGCGCCCGCGCTCTACGTTAGATACGACTGGGTCGTATCGAGAGGGAGCATCTTTCGCACATGCATTACGCACATAATGGTGGCTGCGTGTTGCTCCGCGCAGGTTCCACACGCACGCGCACGGTAGGAACACCTCTCTCTGGAAGCGAAAAATACCTGTTATCGGATGATAATAAATTATCAATAGATACTTCATGGGGTTAATTGAAATCTTCTGGACGTGAACGATGGGTGAACCGTGTCGTGTGCAACTTGCAATGGGGAAGTGCTGAAGATAAAGGTATAAAGAGTTATTATCCAAATTTGTTATGCTACGATTATAATCTTTGTTGTTCATTTTCAAACATTTCATATTTTGTATCTTTAAGTGAATTTTTCTTATCTCTTTTTACTTATCATATTTAATTTGCTGCTAGATTTGTATCGATTCTAATTATATTTATTTATTTTTAATTGTTTTGTTTCCATAGTTGTTTCCTGTTATACGATATTGATTTAGTTTAAGCATTTAAGCATGTTTAAATCAAATTATGTATTTCTGAAGTAAATGATTATATTTTTTCAGTTTTTTTTGTCCTACCATCGTCGTTACTATCTCTAACGCATTTGTTTTTTTATCTCAATTTGTTACCATGTTTAACTTTAAATTTAATTATTATTAACTAAAAATACGTTTTGAATGATTTTCCTAGTCTTTGCAATTATTTTTAAAACATTATTTTTAGTAAACTTTTCTTTTTAATATTTTAACTTTTTTTATTTTCTTTCTTTTAATATCAGTGAATTTGAACATTTGGCTATATTCACTATATTATTTATGCCTTTATTTTTGACCAAAAGTGTATTGTTTTATTGTTAACATTTGTTTTTGTTTTTTGTTTTATGTCATATACTTTGTTCTCCTCTCTATTTGTTCATGTTTAGTTTGTTAATCGATCTAATATATTTTTAATTTTTCGGGTAATATTTTCATTATTGCGATATTATGGCTGCAATTTATAACGATTTTTTACTCTGCCTTCCATTTCAATTGTCAGTCAAATAAACAGTCACAGTTTAATTTCCATCAACCACTCCTCCAGCACGCCCGCTCGTCCATAATAATTTGTCTTCTTATTGCAACTTCATCAAATATGTCTCTATCTGCCCGAAGGCGCCTGTCGACCCGAGAGCACATGACGAAAATCACATCGAGCGCAGTTGATTAATTTCCCATCCGTACATCCATCAACCCGACATCAACCATTAATCCACCGAACCTCTGGGCGTTCCTAGTGTGCCCCTTTGCTGGAATCGCGCATCACGACAAGTGACGAATTAAGCCACTGTCAGCAGCGTGAAACAAACCCATATCCGCAGCCTTCGCCGGTTCGGCCACGACTTTCCCTCTCGAAAACCCGACCGACCGAACGGTTCGCCCGTGTCCGCTTTATCTGCTGCCGATAATCTACGGCATCGGGTCTCTTCGAAGGGCCTTCTTGCTGGCGGTGGTAAACCCATGTTCCGGGGGTGACTATCTCGCCCGGCGGATCATCGACGGAAGGTAACTTCCAAGAAACGCTTCCCTGTGGCGAAGCGCACCGAAACGAGACGAAGGGAAATCGCTGTCGCCCTCGCACACACAAAGACAAAAATATCATTTCCTGTTCGCCGCTGGTGTGTGAAGCGTTCTGGGACGATCCGGCGGTCGGTATCGCACCGACCCGATCGACAACTCAGCGCACTCCCCGCTGCGTTCTCAGCCGTGTGCGTTGGTGCACACGAATTCTATGCACTTTCGTATGCAACAAGGCGCTCGGTGCGTGCACTTCCAGCGCCACATTAGTATGCCGGGTGACGCACGCGGGCACTGGAATCACTGGCTATAAATACCTTTTTCCTCGCTCCCTTCGGGTTGCCAAGAGAGCCCGGTGCAATAGGGGAATTGCATCCAGGTTCTGAAAGTCAAGGGCATAGGAGCGAAAAGACCGCCACATCGGGCCCAGATGGAAAGAGATAGCAAAACCCCGTCCAACGAAATGGGGAAATGCACCAAAGGCGCGTTCCGTTTTTGTCACACGAATCACTCACACAAACAGCCGGGAAAACGCCACTCCTTCACATGCGTTTTAATTGCACCCGGCACCGGCAATTTCCCTTTTGCGTTTCGTGACGCGAGCGCGCGCGCGAGCCCGGCACAGGATGCAGGCGGGGAATAATCAAAATAAATAAAGGACGTCATGTGCGATGTCTCTCTCTATCTCTATCTCTCTTTCTGTTTCTTTCCCCCTGTTAGAACATCGCAGATGCACACAATTCTATGTGTGCGTGTTTCAACGAAAAGAACGAAAATAAAATGGAAAGAGCAATCAAACACGCACACACATGACGCAAAAAAAACATATGAAATGTTTTCCAGTCAGCCGATAGGGCAACCGAATCCGATCGGCGCCCGGTTCGCCGTCGAGAGTTTGCGGTAAGCCACGGTGTGGTTAGGACGGGCTTTCGGTGTGTTCCGGGCTTCGATTCGTACGTGCTCATCCGTCACCGTTCCCTGAACGGCGGATTTCTCACCCATTCTTGGGCGTCCCGTCGCGTTAACTTTAGTGCAGCATTAAAATCACGCAACGATCACACCGCGCCCCAAATTGGCAGGTTCGCAGTGTCGAGAGAGAGAGAGAGAGAGAGAGAGCGAGAGAAAAAAGAAATATTCTGTGCACCGTGTGTCCTGGCGTCAGTGAAAGTGAAAGGATGCGGTACCGGTGAGCAACCGAGCTTTGTTTGCATTTTGATCTGCTGCCGATAATCTACGGCATCGGGTCTCTTCGAAGGGCCTTCTTGCTGGCGGTGGTAAACCCATGTTCCGGGGGTGGCTATCTCGCCCGGCGGATCATCGACGGAAGGTAACTTCCAAGAAACGCTTGCCTGTGGTGAAGTGCACCGAAACGAGACGATGGGAAATCGCTGTCGCCCTCGCACACACAAAGACAAAAATATCATTTCCTGTTCGCCGTTGGTGTGTGAAGCGTTCTGGGACGATCCGGCGGTCGGTATCGCACCGAACCGATCGACAACTCAGCGCACTCCCCGCTGCGTTCTCAGCCGTGTGCGTTGGTGCACACGAATTCTATGCACTTTCGTATGCAACAAGGCGCTCCGTGCGTGCACTTCCAGCGCCACATTAGTATGCCGGGTGACGCACGCGGGCACTGGAATCACTAGCTATAAATACCTTTTTCCTCGCTCCCTTCGGGGTGACAAGAGAGCCCGGTGCAATAGGGGAACTGCATCCAGGTTCTGAAAGTCAAGGGCAAAGGAGCGAAAAGATCGCCACATCGGGCCCAGATGGAAAGAGATAGCAAAACCCCGTCCAACGAAATGGGGAAATGCACCAAAGGCGCGTTCCGTTAAAACATTATTTTTAGTAAACTTTTCTTTTTAATATTTTAACTTTTTTTATTTTCTTTCTTTTAATATCAGTGAATTTGAACATTTGGCTATATTCACTATATTATTTATGCCTTTATTTTTGACCAAAAGTGTATTGTTTTATTGTTAACATTTGTTTTTGTTTTTTGTTTTATGTCATATACTTTGTTCTCCTCTCTATTTGTTCATGTTTAGTTTGTTAATCGATCTAATATATTTTTAATTTTTCGGGTAATATTTTCATTATTGCGATATTATGGCTACACACACACACACAAAAAGGCAACTCCTCCAAGCGACATCAGCTACTCAAGCTAATGGTGTATGACTTTGTTTTGACAGAGTGTCCGGGTCGGTATTTCCGTCCGGGCCGGCTTCGTGCGTTGCAAACACAAAATCCTTCCAGCGTGCGAATGGACACGTTCCCGAAACCGCTTACGCCGGCCGACTTAACAAGCGGCTCCTCGTGCCAGCGAGACGCTCGCATCCGGTCAGGCGCTCCCGGACAGATGTGTCGTCGGAACGGACGTGTGGCAGCGGCAATCGTTTAATCAGCCCGCCCGACCCGACCGGGCCGGATGGCACGTGTTTTGACGTTTTGCAACTATTTGAATGTGTGCGCCGCTTTTATGAGGCAAATCGATGCGAACAGGATACACACGGTCTGGCCGGCTGGAAGGAACCGGGCGGATTATTGTGTCCAGCGGTTTGTTGTGCGAGTGCGCCTTCATGCGAATCAATTACGCCGCTACGAGTGGGATTTCGTTCCGCCCAGGGAAGCGCGATGTACATGCCTATTTCCGTAAGCTTTATTACGTTCCGGTATCGTTATAGGAGCTGGATGCAATAAGGGATTTGCTATTTTTTTCTAAAATTTACTTATATTTGATATTTCCTGACAAATCATCCTGAGTCTTACCATTTGCTTGAAAAAAGCCGTATTATGCTTCTTATCCAAGGGGACTGCTTTATAATTAGTTGTTATCAAATAAGAAAATGTTTCATTTTTCAAAGACACATCACTAATAAAGCTCTTGTATTACTTTATTTTTCCTAATATTGATCATGTTTTTAGTTTATAGTAATAAACATATTCATAAAATTAGATTTTTGAGAAGCCTGGGCTAATAAAACGTGAATAGAGCCTCAATACAGCGTTTGAGATGCCCGTTGCATACTTTAAGGCTGCTAGAGCAGATTTTCGCCAAAAAGTATGCAATGTGCTCAACATCAACGCTTAATTATGAGATGCGAGCCCAACTGGCGAGCTATAAATTTACAGGTAGAACATAATCGCAACAAAGCGTTGCGTCGTTCAGACTTCGATTCGATTGTTCGATTTTGTACCTAGAAGAATATGATCTGCGTTCTTCACCAGGAGTCATAAAAACTCTGAGTAAATCGTCTCTCATCAACATCTAACCTTCAACAACTCAACTTCATCTTTATCATCTTCAAACCGTTCAAGAATATTATTTCTTTCGGCTACAACTTCGTCACCGCACTCAATTCCGAAATAGGATTTAATTAAACCAAGAAGCACACCAAGAACGAAAGCAGTTTTGTTTATTCCGCAGTTAAGCAAACAGAGCGAGGGTGCCATTTTCACTTTCACATCAACTCTGTCACCTCTTATATTTATTCGTCTGCTGACCACTTGAGAGAGGGCCGCTTACCTTGCGGCACACGCTGTCCATGGCCCTAGAACTGCAGCAAACCCGCATCTGCCTGTGAGCGGCCAACGAATTCCCGATGCCCGGGGCGCCGCTAATGCATCACACACACACACAAAGCCACCCGTGTGTTGCGGCTGATAAAAGATAAAACGCCCGGGCCGTCATAACGCCCCGGCCTGGTCGTCATAATTCGGTGGGCTCGAAGTGCACGCCCGAAAATTGCATCGCAGGCTGAGCGTACGTGTAATTATGGGTTCGTCGAGGGGAGTGGAAAGAATAGCAGCGAAAAAAGTGAAACCGCCGTGCAATTTTTGACCACTTTCGGTGTCTGCCACCTGAGCGTACAGGTTGGAGCGCTTCGAGCGTAAGCAATACGACGAAACTGCAAGCGGATTGTACTAATCAGCTTGACAGCGCGGTGGGATCGGAATGGTTGGCAAAATATTGATTCCCTTCGCCAGCCGTTGCTCGCCAATCTGGCAGCTTCTTTTCGATCGCTGCTCATTTCCGGTGCGCATCGGCGGTGAATTGGATTTCCGGCAGGAGCAACAGCGTCAACATTTGTTCAAATAAATGATGTGAGAACAGGAGGTAGGAAAAATGGCCAGCAGCTGGTTCGTGGGTGCAATGGTTGGAGGTGAGAAATATTTTATTGTTTTAGTGGCTTTATACGCCTTACCTCAGTGGTAAATTAATCGTTTATTTCCACAAGAACTTAAGTTATCACCAATGACGGTTAAAAATTGTTTTTGTGTTGCTCTTTGAGATGTTGAATAAATAGCATAAGTGATTTTTCCCATTTTTGCTTAAAATATACGTTTACTTATATTTACTTATATATAACTCTAACTTATATCCTAATAACGCACTGTAGTCATGAACACTAAAACAAAGACGAAATACAAAACAGCCAAGGTCAGAAGGGAACGGATGGGAAAGACAGAGAGAATTGAATTGAATCGAGGGATAGGGAACGAAAAGAGGATAGCGGGGAGTTGAAATTAAAGATATGATAGAGGCTGTTGAAGCGTCGAAGACAAACAAGAAAGGAATCATTAGTGCACAAGAGCACGTTAGAGAATCACCTAGTAATTGATGATTTATATTATTGAAGAATATATAAAAATATATAAATTTGAAACCAAATAGATTTCTAATCCATTCATGAATGCATTTTCAGCATTAAATAAAGTAAATTATCAAAATTTAATCAACATTTGTCTCCCATTTCCGGCGATTCGTTGGAATCATAATTCGGAATATATTTTTCAATACACCTATTGACCGATAGAGTTTATTGGAATATGTTCGAAAGTTTTATGAAAACATTTTTTTTTCTTTCGAAAAAAAAACATAAAAAATCGAAATTTTACTTTTGATTTTATACGATTACTAAGCCATTATCCCCTAATATTTAGCCAAATTTGGTTGAAATTCAAAAATATTAGTAAATTAAATTTAAATTAATTTTAAAATATAGTAAAATTTGAGACATAATAATTATTCACCAACACGCTTCACAGTGTTGGTCTGCTAAATACGATCCCGAAACGCTATATCTGTATCAGGGTAATTGCGTAACACTTTACACAACTTATCGTCCAATCTATCAATGTAAAGGTCCATTCCATTAAAGATTTATATGTTTACGAAATGTTCTCGATAAAAGAATCCCTCCGGTGCTACGATCCATTTTCTTTAATCTCTCCGCAATATGCTCGCACATACAGCGTGCACACTGCGGCCTCTAATGAACCGATCCGCGCAGATCGGTCTGTTTTGATTTAATTCTCTCAAATTTGTACCCACTTTTACCACGTGACCTTCGCTGGAGTGTTCCTGGTCGTTAAAGCGAAACCCTCGCAACGGGTAATTGATTTCAAAGCCGCGGCGATACCATCCCCTTTTTGTTTGCAACTGTTGCACCATTTCAACCCCGACGGTTCACCCTCGTCGAAGAATGCAACGGACGCAGCACGTGCAAGGGGAGAAAAAACTTTAAATCCGTGAACATTCGGTTGATTGCATGGGATGCGACCGTATGGGATGTTTGATCCGTTGTAACAATATATGCTAATAACGATCTGATAAGAAGCTACCGTTCTTGGAGTGATGATGCTTCCGGTTTGGGGTTTTATAATGGAGGTTCATGCGCAATGGCAAGCTAAAGGATGTTCCATCGTAAATTGTGGTAAATTTCTTTATTCACTGCTCTCTTGTTTGTTAAATAATGTTGAACGATGTTGTTTTTTAGCAAGCCCTTATTTCGCGCGATAATTATGGGAACCAAGGCTTGCGTGGTGGCTTCCTGCTTCTGCCACCGCTTCGCCAATCCTTGGCCTTTTCAAACACGCCCCGACGATTGATTACCGACGACTTAACACTTGATCTCCAATTGCCGTCGCTGCTGGGACGCTCAAGGGCTGACGAGAATTTTTTAAATGGCAATCTTCACCTCGCCGCCGCCGGTCTGAAGAAAATGCCCGCTGCAAGCCACCCGGCTCGAGGCAGAAATTAACTTATCTCGCGACCCTAGGGCGCACCGTTTCGCGACGTTGATCGCTGGGAAGTGCTGCCGTAGCAACAAAGTAGTGGTTTGGTACCCGCGTACCCGGCACCCGGTGACCCAGGAGACCCGCGCGGCGACTGGTGGCGAACACAGTGAAGTCAGCTGCCGAAAGCACACCGTGCCCGTCCTGCTGCTGCCGTGTGTGGGAGACGGGAACCGCTCGGGCTACAAGCGGTGCAACATGTTCCTCGGGCTGGCGGGCGCGCGAGTCCTCGCTCGTGATCCAGATGTGTTGCACAATGGCGTGTCTGGAGCAGACGCGAGCGCGTTATACAATGTCGGGGGCACACGGGATGGACGTGATGACGGCATGTGGTGGCGTGCCCGTTTCGCTGCCGTTGGAATCGTGTGGTGCCTTTCCGGGACAGGGATCAAACATCCCACCCCTCGCTGTACACTTGACAATAAAACTCTAATTGCGCCGATTTTTCATTTACGTAATCGGTCGCGCGCGTCTAGATGCGATAACGTCCTGGAATCCTGCAAAAAAAAACACACTCCTCACGTAACCTCACAGGGCCCGGCCTCCAGAAGCCACCTTTGAAGTGATGCGAAAACGCTCTCGTCCCATTGCGCAATCGCGAGAAGGAGGAGAAGGTGAAGAACGTTGTGGGGGGGGGGAAGAGGAGAAAACGATCGGGAACGTCGACCTGTCCGTCCACCAGGACTGTGCCGCAGAAGAATAAATGTGTGTCGAGTGCACTATGGTTTGTTGCGAATTTGAAGCGAACAGAAAAAAAACAACCCAACAACCCTCGAGCCCTGATGTGACGCACTAATCGTACCTCTCGTGACGTCTCATTCAACGGCTTCAAAACTCCGACCGGCCGGCCGTTTCCGTTAGTCATTCAGGTATCGTGCGGTAAATTTCCATCGAAGGTTCCTTCTCTGCTACGGGCTCCTATCGCGGCGGTGATCGGTAAACGATAGCTAATTTCGCTCAACGTCTCCTCCGTCCCGTCCCCGCCCAGCCTCCCGTATCTTTCTTCCGTATATTATTTTATACTTTATCATCATTCTGCACGCCTCCCGGGGGACGCCCCTTGGTGGGAGATAGGCACAGGCCCGTGCGAGGCACGAGGCGAGGGAAAGGGAAAAGGAAAGAGAGAAAAATTGGCACGGTTCTCCGCTGGCAACGGAGCCACAACCAACAGATTTTCCGTCCGCCCGGACAGCCCTTCCACGAGCGAGCCTTGGCTGTCGGAGGCTTTCGAGGCGTCCGGGTCGGCCTCGGCAGACTGATTAGTCGTTGGCGTGTCGACGCCGGTGTGCCGTATGTGCCCGCGATGGTGGTTGTCCGGGAGTCTTCTTTCTTCCGTGTTTACGCGAAAACCCGCGCTGACGTGCAGGAGAGAAACAAGCCAAACGCTCGGCTCCTCTTCACGAGTCCGCGCACTCGACGAGCGAAAATTGAAATTAGTAATTACGATAATTGCTAAGGATCATAAATTAAACGAAACAAAATTGGCTTGCCATTTGGGACGCGCTTTTCGCCGGCTGGGTTGGTGGTGGCCGTTTTGTTGGGTGTATGTCATCTTCCGGCGTGGAGGTGAGCACACACACACGCGCACACGGCGTACGGATGTGGTGCCACAAGTGGATAAATGATTTTTTGATGAACTGTGGAAATTGCTCGACGGGCAAGTGAGCTGAAGCTTCGGCCTCGAAAAAACCGCCCTTAAAAACTTGCCAGTGTTCGAGGTTTCCCGGCTCGCTACGAGCGCGATCCGAAGGCCTCTCGCAACTGGCCAGTGTTCGCTTTTCTATCACTAATACGGCACCGGTGCTGATTAATTGAATTCGTTTTGTAATCTTATCATCCCGGATGATCTCTGGTTTCCACAGAAGAATGGATCACGCTGGTTCCAGCAGAGCGTGTGTGTGCGCCAGGGTCGCGTTTGGGGTTATAGAAGAATGGATCACGCTGGTTCCAGCAGAGCGTGTGTGTGCGCCAGGGTCGCGTTTGGGGTTATGTTTTGCAGGCGTCAGCAGACCAGTCACTCATCCGGACAGCCGTAAGGGGGTGGGCTGATTAATTGGGACGGCTCTGGGACGGGTGAAACGGTGCTCGGGCGTTCCATTTCGCCCCCGGTAAAGCGCAGCATGTCGTCCGCGTGTCCTTTCGTCACCCGGCGCTTGGGAGTGTGGAAGCTTCGAGCTCTAAACCATGTCCCAAGCGCTCCAGCAGCCGTTGACGCACGTATCGCGATTGGATCTCGTGTGGAGAAATGCATCTCACTGCACCCGGCGGGTCTTTATGCACTAAGCAGCCTAAGCAGCCTGTTTGTAGCACGTGGATCACACAAACGCTCCACCGGCGAAGGCAGATTTTGATCGAGTATCATTCGGCCCAACGCGCCGGGTTCGGGCAAACAGAGCGCGAACTCACTGACCCGATCCGGTCGAAGTGTTCGATGACGCCGCGACTTAATTGAGCAATTACAACCAATAAATCACACGCCGCCCAGCCGATGATTAATGGCGGACATATCCCCAACCGAACCGTTTCGGTATTTCGGTTCAGGAGCGACAGCGTTGGAGATGGCAAACCGGGTATAAAAATAAACCCATCCCAGCCCGGAGCCTGCCCTCCGCCGGGCGGGATCGTGAAGCTTTTAGGGCTAATTTTAAGTGTTGAGTGGATCGGGGAGGCCCGTGAAAAAAGTTCGCGCGCTCTCTCGGAGAAAGGGTGTCCACCATTTTTCTTCTCGCCTCTCTCACACACACACTGCGCCATAAACTATCTGCGGCATCGGAATCTACATCTTAATTATATTAATAAAAATTACGCCCGCCTTGCGGATGAAAATTGATCCGCGGATTGGGGCCTTCGATCTTCGCGGGCTCGCCAGTTCACCCTTTCGCCCGGGTGTTGGGCTTTGTTTTTGCTTCTCTTCATTTTTGCCCTGTGAAGCACGGACTCATCGATGCGGTTTGGTGGATAAAAGCGTTTCGGACCACGGCCACGGTTGAGCAGGTTTCTTCTCGGAAGTGCATCTGCAGGGCGTGTGCATGATGGGGTGGCAGGTGCGTGCGTGATCTGCCCGGGCAAGTCGCTTCGAGGAAGAACGTTCCACGCGGAATGAAGATGCCTAGATTTTACACTACAATAACTGCTAGCAGTCTTTTTGACAGTTTTTCGTGTTTATTGCTCTAATAATAAACTATGTGAAATATGAGTATTAACGGAAAGTAAAACAAGATCTAAAAGGAAAAGAAAGAAATAAAAGCATCCAACTGCGTCTTTTGCAAATGTTTACATATGAAATGAAGATCTTACATTGCAATGACTGAGCAGTCTTTATTACAGTTTTTCGTGTTTATTACTCCAATAACCAACTAAGTGACATATGAATAATGAAGAAAGGAATACAAGAGCTCACAAACTGCGTCTTTTACATATGTCTGCAGAATGTTATTATCTCTAGCCTTGATACGTTTAAGATTGGTGACATTTTGTCAAATCTCTGTCGAACTGTAATACTTTATAACGTATAAGGTATTAACCTATTTTTGGAAGGACCCTTTGACTATGTTTATTAAATTAAAAATAATTCATAACTTAACAAGAAACATAAAAACTCTAAATAAATATGTTTTCCACAATATTAAGATTAATCTGCATCTGTTTTAACTTCTCCATATTCTAAAAGACATAATAATGTTTCAGGTGTAGAAAGCTTAACTCAAAAAGTCGGTCGTTGTAGTGTAAAACACCTTTCAATATACAATTGCTTTTTAAAGTTTTTTTTTATTGTTATTTATTTTAAGTAACGAATTTTTGTTTTTTTTTTTATTTTTGCACTTTTTTATTTTCGCTTCGATTAATCTCTTCTTAACGGTTAGCAGCTCCATCGAACGATCGAGACTCATTTCGGGCTCACGAGTAAATACTCCATTCTATCGCTGTAGCCACCACCTCCCAATGGGCTATACAATCGCACGTTTACGCGT
>KZ068815.1:25199-37500 GCA_002091845.1 Anopheles cracens
AATTTGTTCGCGCTCGACGTTTAATCGTGCCGCCGCAGCGGCACACAGACCCAAATGTTACTTCTAGAAAATTGAACCCGATTTTATTCTGGTTTCCTGCCACCCTGACGCCATAAAACTATTATTTAAGAGTTGGTTATATCAAGTGATTCAATTTATCTGGTTTTATCAAGAGTTGGTTATATCCAACTTGGTTGGTGATCCAATTTATCTGGGATGCATTCGTTTTCTTTGTTATGGATGCATTGGTTCTTGTGTTTTTGTTTATTGGGGTGTTTAATTTCTGTGTAAATTTATGCTTAAGCTTGTGATAAAGCGCTAATATGTGTTTTTTAATGCTGATTGTATACTTTTTGGCGCATATTTGCTCCATCAGCCCAAAATAATGCAATCTCCCCGTTAAAACGCATTAATATTTGTCTTTCATCAAGCGTCTTGTAGTACAGATTGCATAGTTTTCGGCGCTTAACTTCTCAATCAGTCCAAAGACGTGGAATACACCTGATAAACTTATGTATTCATGTTTAATTGAGACTTACAATGAGAGTCGAAAGTATAGTTATGATTCCGACCTGCATTATCGACATTGTTGGTCTTATTCCATGACCCTATAGCAAAATCTTTGAAATTCTGATTTTATTTTATGAATTGATGACAGCTTTGCTCAAACTTTTGTATTTTTAATACTTTAACACCATATTTAACACAATAATTGAATTATGTTGAATACAGCAAATCTAACCTTGTTATTTTCTTCGTTTTTTTCCTTCCGCAGGATCTAGGCTGGTGTGACGGTTGGCCGCTGGCTGTCGCGGGAGCCCTGGTGCTCCATCTGGGGGCTCTTGATGAATCGCTGGTCCGTGCGCACGATACGTACCTTTGCATTCGCCCCGAGCCGGAGTCGAGCAAACCCGAGCTCTATGCAGTTTGGCGTGGCGCATCCGCACCCTCAGCCGCTGCCGCCGCCCCAACAGCACCGCCAACAACAGCGCCAACAGCACCGACCACCACCGCAGCGCCCGTTCCGCCGCACCCGTCGATCGTGTACCGTCGGTTGGATCCGATCCGCGATCCGGTCACCCCTCTAGCTGTGGAGATGCTGACGGAAGATCTGCCCGCCCTGCTGCAGAACCTCCTGGTCGGCATCGAGCGGGCGATCAGCCGCGTCCCGCTGGAGGACCTGTCCTTTCCCACGTCCGACGCTGACCCGACGGTCCACGCCGGTCCCACCGAACCGGCGCACTGCGCCGCCGATGGTGGCGACGAGAACGGCGGCGGTGCGCCCGGCACACCCAAGCTCGGGCTGCTGAAGCGCCGCGAACTGATCACCAAAAACAACAAACTGCTAATCAACAGCAAGTACACGCAGCTGAAACGCCAACCGCTGGCGACGGTCGTTTCCGGTGCGAACCTGTCAACGGCCGCCGCCGCCGCCGCTGCCGCCGTCCGGGCAGTGCCGGGGGCGACCGGCGGCAATCAAAACGGCGCTGGTCAGCACGCCAACGGTGGAAAAAGTGAAAATGCGCCGCAGATCGGCACCATCGCCGCCGCCGCCGCCGCCAAGAGTTTTCAATTTATTATTGCGCCTGAACATGTTTATTGCGCGCGTGAATGGTATTGATCCACTTCTTGCGCTCTCATTTGCTTTTTTATGTATTGTGTATAGAAGAGTCGACTTATGTTATGACTATTTCATTTTTTCAGTTTGGTAACCAGAAACCTGAACATCAACTCAATAATATGTTCACAGCACATAAGTAGATAATTATAAAATTGCCAAACCTATAAGGAAAACTGGCAAAACATGGGAAAACGATCCTTTTAGCTTTTTGATTTTTGATTTTGGTTCTCTCCTTAGTTTTTATCAAGCTATTATCTGGTTCTCATATCTGCATATTTACCTCTCTTTTTACATTGTCATGCATTATACAAAATATATGAATTATAAGGTTTTTGCTTCTAGCTTTTACTTAATTCTACGGAATAGCCCTGGTTTTAGTCAAAGTTTTTGTATCAATAATCCTGGTTTGTCATGCTGTGCATACAAAATTTTGAAAAATATGTAAAAACTCTGCTAAACTGACAACTTTGCTTGAAATGAGTGCAATGATTTTGGCAGACAATATTAAACAAAAACAAATGCCAAACCGAAAACGCCTTTTGACTTTTGGAAAATAGCTTGTAGATGTAGTAGCTGCTGCTAGACAATTCTTCTAGACAGCTGTTGTTGACAGATGTTGGGTTTAAACATTTTTTCCATTTTTTGTACTTTATTGCTTTGTTTGTCCTATTCTTTGTTTCATTCAAATGGCTAACTTATATTTGATATACAAATGACCCAAATACAGCGTCTATTTCGGCAAAATGTTCTATTTTGCTTCGCATCACATTTTTATTTTGTGGTTTACGACAGGTTTCAAAATTGAAACTGATCGTCCCTAATTTAAAACCCTCTTCACGGTAATCAAATATCAATTAAAGAAAATATCTGTCAGATGCATTCCACGCTCGCTCTGCAGCCGCCTCCACAGAAGCCACGCGCGGATCGGGTTCGATCGGTGGATGCGCGGATGATTGATCGTGGATGTTTTATTGCTGATATATTGCGCACGGCATCTCACAGATTGGCTTACGCGGTGTTTGACAAGGGATTTGCGCTTTGATGCCTGCATTGTGGGCTGGCGATGATGATGATGATGATGATGGTGAGTTGTGAGTTTTCAATTTATTATTGCGCCTGAACATGTTTATTGCGCGCGTGAATGGTATTGATCCACTTCTTGCGCTCTCATTTGTGGTTAAGTCAATGAAGATAACGGATAACAGGGCCAGTTGGTCGCGCTCGGGGCCGGAAGTGATGCAGTAGTGGAAGACGTTCAACGGGTCGATTTCGCGCTCGGTGTAACCTTGGTGGAAACATTTTGCTGTAGTGGTGGCGCTGTTGCTGCTGCTGATGCTGAAGCGATGATAAAAGGTTTTATTGACTTTTTGGTAGCTCTCGGTGAAACTGAGACCAATTTCTTGTGCAAACAACGATATTGCGCATGCGGAATATTATGCTTCGTGCTCTCGCTTACTTATTATCGCAGCTAGTAAATGCCCAGTAAAATGCTGAAAGTATATTTTTTAAATATATTTTTGTCAGAATATTCAAAAATTTTGATAACGTAATATTCGTACTCACGAAAACTTATGTATGATTTTTCCAAATATTTCACCCCAGAAATTAAATAAAAAATCTTGAAACAATGACACATTCATAGTTGACATCTTGTGGTATGACACATTTACTAGCCAATGTGTTGATACATTTTAAAAGAGCTAGCTTCCAGTATGCTAAACATGATAAACTAAACATGAGCATACGAATGAAATAAAGGAAATAAAAGATAACTTAGAGCATATAGAACCTTAAATAGGTTCAAAGGAATTTTCAAAGACTGCCCAACCACGTGTTCCTACCTCGGCCGAATAATTGAAGGTTAGCTTGACGTTCTAAACTTGTTTGAAATATTCGTTTGTAATCTCAATCATATTTTATAATCATTAGCAGAAAGAATTATTTTGCATGTGAAAATGTGGCGATAAACAAACACTAACTGATACTGTCTGGTTTGAAAGACTCTTTTCAAACTTTCTTAAAAACTTCTACTTATTCAGAAAAGGTTAAGCCAAGCTAACAAGTGGTTTGCATCTGAAGTCTTATGTTGTGAAATATGAAATACAAACGTATACTGCTTTCTGCCAAATCAACTGGTTTTTCGAAAGCTGGATGATTGTTTTTGGCTTTTTTGATACGATAGAGCCATTTTTAGTCAACTGTTCATTAACTATTCTAGCTCATTATATCGCTTACACCAGTCTTCAGTCTCCAGTCACAAAATCATTAAAATATGGGAAAACGTATTGTATTTTGAAACGTAGAAGCAGAAGTACATAATATAAGAATATAATATAAAATAATAATTTGTAATTTATAGTAATAGAAGCAGAAGTACAGAACCTGCAATAAATCTCTACAAATTCTACAGATTTTATGACGAAAGCTTGGCCAATGAGAGAAATTGGAACACTTCACAAAAGGAAAAGCGAAGAAAGCCTCAAATTATGCGCACTGTTCACCTACTGAACACAAATCAACTGATTTGATTTTCATTTCGATTTCTATCAATATTATTGCCAATATTTCTAATAATCCCAGCCCATTTCTAATACCTTCCTTCCCACCCGCTTCTCGCTACTTCCAGCAGCACCCCAGCATCTGCCCCATCACGAGATTGTCGCGCCGCGATCGATTCGCGAACTGCCGGAGAAGCTGCTGACATCAGGAATTTCAATACCAGGTACGTGCACGTTTCAGAAAACCACACGCGCGTTCGCATCGTTCACCATCGTCCCGGCCCGGCCATCGATTATTTCCCACATCGATTGTCACACGGCTGTCCGTGTTCGCCGCAATCGGAAGGCTCTGGGGAGGAGTGGGTGAAGGAATGAAAAACACTTTTCCTTTCCATCGAGCCACAGCTGCCAAGGGCGTAGTAGCAGCCGGGGCGTGCATACGTTGCCGCGGGTCTCTCGCATGGCGATCGTCGTGCGATCTGCGGTTTTCGTCCGCACGTCGATCCGATCCGATGGATGACGATCGCCCGGTGGGTCACGCTGTCGGGGCTGCCGATCGCTGCGAGAGTGAAAATAGCCACCGAAAAGGATCGGTCCGATACGGTCCGATCGTGCGTGCGGAACACCAGCCCCCCTCGCTTGTTATTTGCGAACCGGGGCGGCGACGGGCGGCAACCGCAAGACGCGACTTCCTGAACCCGCGGCCAGTGACGTGTAGCAGACGCGCTCGATCACAAGCGGCCCGAAGATTGTCATTCCCGATAGGGTCGGCTATTATTGGCCTTTGAGCTTCTGTCCCGCGATCGGTCGATCGGTCGCGGTCCCCCGTTGTACGTACCGATTGTCGCAATCCATACACACACACACCTTTTCGGATCTCATGGTGATCCTGGTGAAATATGAGGCTGCAGGTACGACGCTCCACAGAACACACAATGCACGTCAGCCGGGCCGGGGGTGGCCAGAAGGCAATCAGCCGACAGCGAAGGAGGCTCACGCTTGTCTCGCGCGAGACGCTTCGAACTGATCGTCCGCTGGGGAAAGTTGGCCGAAGCGAACGCCACACCATGCGCGGTGCTGTCGATATAAATTAGTGGTTTGACATATCCTAACCTTGGGACTAATATTTCAAACAAACGGCCGCGAAACGGGTTATGTGCGGCTCGTTTGGATTGGTGGAGTGTGCGTTTTTCACTATGCTACGCGTTGAGAGTCCATTGTCGTATGCATTATTTGTGGTCAATGCTGTCAGGTACAGGTTAAGAAACTTCATGCAGTGACACGACAATAACTTGTCAGTTTTATTGCTTTTAAAGGAAATGAGTAGAGCTTAATGTGCACCACGGAGAACTTTGTGATATCCCGAAATAGTACCGAAATCCATATTTCAGAATAAAAATGTCTATCTTTTTTTATAACATTTCACGACACCACAGTATATTTTACAGTAGAGTTGAGATGAATGTCTTACAATGCAATAGTTTATAAATATTTGAAAAAATCTACATCCACAACAGAATAGGTGGGTTCACACGAGTCGAACTCTGCTCGAATTTGTACGATCTGCGAACTTTTTTTGTCAATGTATTAGTGAGTCGAGCTATGTTCGCCGAGTCTGTTTCAAGCAGAAAAGGCTATCCAGTAATAGTGTGCGTGAAGTTCGTCATCAAAAGTTCGACTCGTATGAACCCACCTAATGTGTTCGTTTGGAAGAACTCTCAACTGTTCGGAAATCATCATAGTCTCCTAAAACTTTTTACCCACACTTGTTATTTGTTATTTGTTATTTATTATTTAAAAATCAATGGACCACGAGGCTCCATAGATGCGCGCTTAAGACTATTACAAATAGTGCACTAACACGTAACAGGCCGTACAAAACGAATAATGTTTAAAAACAAGGGGACTTCTTCAAATCTCGTACAAAGAGCTTCAAGAATAGGTATTCTCCACAATTTAGAACTTAAAATTGTTTAAAACATCACTACTGGCAAACTTCAGAACTTCAGAATTTAGATTGTAGTTCATATTATATTTCTGTAGTCAAGTTTCTTCATTTTCTGTTTTATCATTTCAACATTCCAAGATATGACAATTTTCGCTTTTTTTGTAAGAAATGAGGAGTATCTGCCATCAGATACCCAGTACCCAATAATTCCCTTAAGCAAGCCACGATCTTGGCCTATATCCTTTCCAAACTTTTAGGTTTTGTGGTATCCAACAGCCCTTAGTCACAGAAGGCGATGCTAGAGCCACCCAGCATTAACCCTGGCTAGTTAGTCAGTAATTACGGGTTATCCGTTGGCCTTATAGATAAACTGTAAAGAACTAAAAAGACCCCTTTAGGCAATCAAAGAAGTGAAGATACGAAGTCTTCATTAGCTAAATATTGAAGACAGTGAACAAAATTTGATACACCCTTAGTTCCGCCATAAGAACTCTCTCTTTCCACCATTCAAGAGACATAAGGAGACGACTCTAGGCAGTGATATCTTCTTCCAAATCCGAGCCCGTGCTAATTACTTTCTCTCGCCCGCGCTGGAAGCCACTCAGCTAAGCAAGAAAGTTTCACACCACAAACCCCCGACACCGAAGACCACCGCGCGGGCTTGGCACACGCGCTGCCCGTTCTCTGTCCACGTTGCCCTTAAGAAGGGCAGGCGCTTCGTTCGGCGCTGCACACCGCTGCTGATTAGATCGGTACACATGTACCGCGACCGATAGCGATCTCCGAACATCAATCATCTCGCAGCGCATCATAACCGATCGGCACCGACCGATCCGAAAGCCCACCGGCCGCGGCAGTTGGCCCGAAGAAAGGACGGACCCCAATCGATTGTGGACGCGAGGTTTGCCCTTTTTGGTCAGCCGAAGCCGGTTTGCGTGTTCAATAGCGCTGGCCGATGTAGGAACAAATGACAACAACTCCTAAAATCTATATCGCTTGCTAGTGATATCTTCTTCCAAATCCGAGCCCGTGCTAATTACTTTCTCTCGCCCGCGCTGGAAGCCACTCAGCTAAGCAAGAAAGTTTCACACCACAAACCCCCGACACCGAAGACCACCGCGCGGGCTTGGCACACGCGCTGCCCGTTCTCTGTCCACGTTGCCCTTAAGAAGGGCAGGCGCTTCGTTCGGCGCTGCACACCGCTGCTGATTAGATCGGTACACATGTACCGCGACCGATAGCGATCTCCGAACATCAATCATCTCGCAGCGCATCATAACCGATCGGCACCGACCGATCCGAAAGCCCACCGGCCGCGGCAGTTGGCCCGAAGAAAGGACGGACCCCAATCGATTGTGGACGCGAGGTTTGCCCTTTTTGGTCAGCCGAAGCCGGTTTGCGTGTTCAATAGCGCTGGCCGATGTAGGAACAAATGACAACAACTCCTAAAATCTATATCGCTTGCTAGCTTGCTTGATCAGATTACAGGGGAGGGAAAGGCGACGACCCGCAGCGGACATGCAACATGAACATAAAACGCGTCGCACTCCACGCCCGCATCCAGCTCCACCGCGAATGGAGCGAGCGAGGGAGCTACATAATTCCTATCCCTCTGGATCCCTTCGGGCCGCCGGTGGTGACGGTGGCGAATATCTTCGACCAGATCCAACTACGGAACGAACATATGCACACGGCGTATGGAGCTGGCCGCTTCCCGCTTGCCGCGCCCCTTGGCGCTTTGCTGCACCGTTCATTGTTATTGTTGTTCTCCCGGCACGCGGCGAAGCCTTCCACCGTGGCTCCGGCCGTCTATGCATATTCCCGACGCTGGTAGTTTCGGGTAGCTTCGCGTGTTTCTTCCCTTTCTTCCCGTCCGCGGGGTGGTGGCCGATGCCTCGTGAACACACTCTCCGTGTAAGCGTTCGCTGTCGTAGTTTCCTGCTAGCGATCTTGTCTCTGGCTTCCAGTGTTGAGCGCACACAACATTGGACACGCGGGTCCCGCGCGGTTACTTTTGTGGCATTATACTAATCGCCATCAGGATGCCATCGGATCCAATGATCATATTTATACATTTTCCATCCATCATTGGGCCGCGGTGCTGGCGGGTTGCACAATCGGGTGCCGTCCACGTCCGCGTTCGCTTCACCCGCTGAGTGAAGGCCGTTTTATGAATCATTGTTGCAACGGGCGGGAAGAATGAATGCCTCCAATTTGTGCATGCCTCTTTGCCTGATGTATTGCAGGCGATCAGATAAATTGACGATATTGGATAGTGTTTGGCTTTAAATGTTATTGATTTCCTGAGGAATGCGAGCTTCGAAAAAGGGCAATATTCATGTAAAGCTGAGTGCTGAGACGATTGGATTAGTACGGATTTGGTTGCATAAACAGTTAATAATAGATTACTCTCTTTTTTACTACCAATCACTGACCTTCGCTTTTTGAACTAAACGTCAATCATTCATCCAATCAATTGTAATCATAATCTTTATTCTAAAATTCTCTACCAATTCTCAATCAATACCGATATTTATTGATTATCTTCTTTTGTTTTTTTTTTCAATGTTGAGTGCTCTTAAACGCTTTTGTGTGACACATGTTGTAAAACTTTAAAATGTTTTATTGTTTAGGGGATAACTTCTCTTATTCTCGTTTCTTTGGTATTGTTCCTTTATTGGTTTTATTTCAGTTATAAGTTTTTTTTTTATTTTTATTGCTTTTGATATCTGTTTTGTTCAATTAAATAAATGAACAAATAAAATGTTTGATTTAGATGCCTAACAAACAGTAATCAATCCTACAAGCAAAACTTAGTGGCTGAAAAAAATACTCTGTTTGTGTACTCACAGGTTATATACCGGAGAAGAGTTCACAATAAAGGCCTATGTTATAAGTACTACTAATTAACAGCAATAATGACCAAAATCTATTCATGATATATAAGATCTATTAAAGATTTCTTACTTTTTTACTTATTCGAGACGGCCTGGTCGTATGGCTCCAATTCAATATCCAATCCAATCCAATTCAATATTTGAGCAGGTTTCATACACTTTACTTGGTCTTAATAGTCAAGTTTTCTTTCCCTTTTTAACCGATTCATGTTCTATTCATTATTTTCTATTTTGTTTTAAACTCATTGGCGTGAATATATTGTATTCAGTGGTGTTTACGTGCACTTATATTTTCTTATGTGTGATGTTGTTGTTTGCATGGCTTAAGGAGACTTTGTACTTTTTGGCTTCTTCTTCTTCTTCTTTTATGTTATGTGATCGATACAAATGCTATTATCAATTTATATTGTTTATTTTATGGAAGTTTTTAAACTTGAAACTTTGAACACTTCGAGACAGAGAGCTTCGCATCATAGAACAGCATATGTGTCATTCATTGATCTTAAAATGCAAAGTTTCAAACATGTATCATTAGTAGATGCCACGACACACTGCTGATATGAGTGACTGACACTAAACACGCTTTTACCACTCGCAAAACACACCCAGCCTCGCGCGCGGTACAATGTACAACCGAACAAGATCCGAAAAACGGTAACTAACATGCCAACATGTTCGCGCGATTGGAAGAAAAACATACAACATTTCGCTAACCTGAGCTAACCAGGCTCCATCGAGAACGAAACACCCGAGCCGTTCCCATATTCTCGCTAGAACACGACATGTGTTCCAGAACCGGCAGCACCCCGGGACGGATACGTGACGAATGTGCGCCAGGCCTGCCAGGCGGTGCACCATTGCACAGCCGTGTGATCGAATTCAAATTGGATGTTGTGGTTCATATTTATGCAACCGACCTAGTTTTTTTCCCCCCGTTGCGCATTATTCACATAGCCCGTGCGGGAGCTCGAAAAAGGAGCGTTTCGTGAAGGTGGAAGCATAAATTCATTGGCTCACCCCGCCGTGTGTGTGTATGTGTTGGAATGTCGGACGGTTTCGGTTATGCGAAACCGGAACGCGAAAGCGTCGGGTTAGGCGGTTTATAAATAAACAAAACCGATGACGCGGGGAGCTTCCAAGGTCAACAAAAAAAAAAAATGCGCCTTACGACCGGGAAGAGGTCTCTGATGTCGTGCAATTTGTCACATTATGCATGATCGTTATGGTTGATCGAAAGTCGAAGCGTCGTTCCACCGTGAGTGCCTTCAATTGGCGCGGTGAATGGATTAGTCACGGATCGCTTTTGGAGATTCGAACTTTGGAAAACATTCTCTTCCAGTGCACAGTGATTTGGGTGTGATTAAACGATCGGGAGAGGTTGAAATGAAGCCCGAGAGAATGCACATTCAATCATCGAATCATGTATGCTTGCTTCGTAACGAGCTTTACCTGTGCGCGCGAAAGTGAGGAAGAGCGATCACATGTGCGCGATGGGAGATCGAAAGTGGATGCCCGCGTTTTGACGAGCATCCTCGCACGTCAATGTGATCAACATTGAATGTATCATTGGGTTAGAGAATAAGTTTGCATCGTTTTAGTATATTGCTTTTTAAGAAAAACATCACTATATAGTTTAAGTTATTGATTAACATTCAATCCAGAAATACAGTAGATATCCCTTCGGAATATCCCTGGATCTCCCATCCAGCATTCTCGTGTTGCTGTGAAGAAGTATAATTTGATGTTGTCGATAAAGTCTTGAGGATCGACAGGATCATAATATGACGAGTGAGTTGAAGAGATAAAGAGTGAATAAGTTGAATAATGATAGGGTAAGCGATTAAGTGGAAGGAGTCGTATGACTCATCATTTAGTTAGAGTGACCTGACTCTCAAAACAGAGTTTTGAGAGCGCAACACTTCCATCGAGGTGTTTGTCGAGCCGATAGCATACTTTTGGGCTTAACCAAAATATTTAAGCCCAACAATATGCGATCTGTATTATCTCGATGCTTTACTAACCCTTTCATTTGCTAGTATAATTTTAAATTTTCTGTTGGATGGCCTTCTTTAGGTGCACTGTAGACTTCGACGTTTCTCTTGGACCCACCCGTAGATGATTGTGGATTAGAATCTCAACTAGATCATTCCTTCGTACGAATACCTACGTAAATCCGTAGAAGCCGTAAAGCCATCTCCAAAAAAGTAGTTAAAGTTGTTGTGCCAAAAACACAGAATATACCGAAAGCAATTGTCGAAACTGCTCCTGTTCAGACCACCTGGACAATCTGATTATTTCATTGCTGATTACCTTGAAACCCTTATGAGTAGGTACTGGTTAAACACACGCGGTTAAACTTCAAACGTCAAATCCCACAAAACACTCCAAACTTATTGCCCAAACCAACATGAAGCTCCGGCACCTCAAAGAAAGCAACAATAAGGTTATCCTGCACGGCACGGAGAAGGTTATTTATCGAACGAGTCAGCTACAAGAAGCAACAGCAGCAGCAGCAGCTCGCCGCTTAAGACAAATGCATCTCGTTAAGTGCATCGCTCATCGGTCGTGGCAGGGGGGAAGCCATAGGGTTAAACCCGCGCACAATCCCGCACACAACACCTTCGGCACAAATCGGAAGCGAACGACGGTGTGCCCCGGGTAGAATGTGTCACTTTCGACTTCGTCCGGTGCGGGTTCCTCGTTCCAGCACACCGTGACTTTCTCCTCCCACTCGCTGCCGGTGCGGTGTAGAATTTCTTCATCACTGGGGCCCGGGCCCGAGTCAAATTTGTCCCCCGAGCCAAAAGGTGGCGTAGCATTTTATGATTTTTGTTTCCTTCCCAGCCAGCCGGCACCATCCTTCGTTAGTGCCGGCGGGGGAAAACGAGCCCGATACGTATCGGGCCGGCAACACCGGGTTGACCCGAGGGCAGTATTGAAAAATGAAAGTGTCAATCAAGTGAACCCGCCGGACACGGGCTTCTTTTTGTCACGTTCGGGTTTCTCGCGTTCATCGCGCCCCGCTGGTGGCACTCGCTCGTCAGCTGCCAGTTTAATGAGCCTCAAATGGGCCGTTTTGTTCGCGGCCACTAGAGCACTTCAACGGTGTAGGTGATGAATGGTGCCTCCCGATTGTGTGTCTGGTGGGGTTAAAGCCATGGGAGCAATAGCTCACACTGTGTGGAAACGGCTGCTGGATGAAGTATTGAAATGAGCTGATGAGCATCTGGCTCCTCACAAGAGAGATCGTTGTTAAATTTTCCAAAAAAACTAAACCTTCCGTATTTCTCAGAACAATTGGATTTTCTCTGTACAGCAGTACAAAAGTAAAGAACAT
>KZ068818.1:24341-49201 GCA_002091845.1 Anopheles cracens
TCACGATGGGTGTGGGATTTTTCGTTGTTCCGTGTTCCCTTTCCTAGGTGTTGTTTGGTTTGGTTGCTTTTAATACGATATTTATATACGATTTTCTTTTTTTTCGGTTTCGTACGACAATAATTCATTTAGTGGAAGTTGTGCTGCATACGATGGTTCACAAGTCAAACTTTTTTTTTTCAAATAAAATTCGACGTATTCGACACATGATGGCCAATTTCCAGCCAACAATGAGATTCTGACATTATTTCGTCTTTGATGCTTCGGAAATAACATCACCTCTTGAAAATGATGGCCAATTTCCAGCCAACAATGAGATTCTGACATTATTTCGTCTTTGATGCTTCGGAAATAACATCACCTCTTGAAATGATGCGATGATTGGAAATAATTCAAAAATATATATTATAAACAATTACAAGTACTGTGAGCTTTGATGCTTTTCTGCTAAATTTGCTATCATTTGGATTAATGCAACAAGTCAATTCAAGTCCTGGTCCTGATTCTTCAGTAATCCCTTCTAATAACTCTCTTCCAAAACACCATTGTGCGAAAGAAGTCATACGCGCTAACCAGCTGAAATGTTTCATTTACCAGTCGAGGATAAGTATGATGTAGCATGAAACGAACCGTTCGGGTTTGCATGAAACGCTTGTAAGACAACACAGGGTTCTGTTGGCTCTTAGTACTTTTTATTAGGATGATCGGGGAAATTTCTCGCCCCCAGTAGCGTTATCACCCCGAATGCAGCGAATGCGTTGTGTTATTTTCCTGCCAATACGATATTTTACTGTGACTGTAGTCGATGTGAAACTGCATCAAAAGAACAACGATATTTGAAATTGCTGCAACCATCTGGAAGGAACCGCGTCCAATTGATTGAATCAAACATATTTGGAAACGGCTGTCCGACGACTTACCCCTGTGAGCAGTTCAAAGTCCATTGTGAACAGTCCTGCAATGTTGATTTTCAGCATCGAATGATTGAGCGACAGTAAGAATGTTTCCAAGGTGCGCTGAAAATATTTGTCCTGCCCGGGTATCAACGATAAACGGTGCACGGAAGATTTAATTCTTTCACTCTGCATGTTAAAATAAGAATTGAATTGATTATGCAAACGTAACGTGCGTCTTCAAGGTGCAGGACGTGTTTGGTACCTGCTCAGAAATGCCGTAACAGTTCGAAATCAACTGCGCCGTGTCCAACCCGTACACCACAATCATCAGCGTTCCCATCACTTCCAGCTCGTGCAGGCTCTTGTTCCCATGCAAGATAGTGTAAAAGTGTGTAAATTGGTAGAAGAACTTGAACGAACGAAACGAGAGCACTATTAAATGTTAGGCGGTAGAAGAGCAGCCCGAACCGGGCCTTGTTTTGTTTGCCGGTGGGAGATATGAACCTTCGACATAAGTTCCTGAAACAGAATGGACAAATACAACGCAACCGGGAGCGAGTAGAAGCGGAGGATGTTGCGCACGGCACCGGCACACTGTTGATACGCAGCCAGATGGCCCTGCAGACGGCGGTAACTCGGAACCGGAAGCGGTGGTTCACCGGCCGGCCCGGCAGTGTCCTGTATGCAGATGGAGGTCCACAGGTTGGTGAGCTGGTCGTTGATTTCCCCGAGCGTCAATCGCTGCACAAACAGCATAGCGTAAAAGTTGTTCACGTGTGCCATGTTGGGAATGAGGCTGACCATAAAGAGTGCGGCGTGGACAATGTTCGCATCCGCCCATCCAATCAGCACAAGGTAGACGAAGACGTGGAGCAGATAGACGGAGCAGGGCAACAGCACGAGCTGCAGAAACACTTGCAGCTGCTCGGTTCGGTTCCGGCCGGTACGGACACGCCGGCTCCAGGTTGGTGCGTTTTCGAGCAGCTCGTTAAGAAGCTGACGATGGGTTTCGAGAAACAGCAATTGTTGCACTGCGATCAGCACACAGTTTCCGTTGAGGACCAAGTTTTCCACCGTGTGTATAATGCCCGGGCTATGCTCACGGCACGCCAGGGACCTATGAGCCTGGTTTTAATTAATTTCAATTGTTTGTGCATCTGATGAAAGATGGGAAACCGTTTCGGCTCCGTAGATCTGTCCTATGGTAGGAAATAATTATGCAAACGAACGGTATGGGATAGTTCAAATGCGATTCAAATGCCATGCCCGCCCAGCATTCCCCCCCCTGACGCTTGGTAGGAGATGAACACTTTTCACAGCTCTCGACGCCTCGGAATCGTACTCCCGTGGGGATTGTTAGTGCTTCGAGTTCGCCCTCCAACGTTCGTCTCGTTTTATTGTCATTTTCCAGCGCTACGGTCACCGCCACCGAAAAGGAGCTTTGTCATTAACGGAGCACACGGAACATCCTCACCGTAATAAAGTTATCCTCACCCTGTCCGTCCTGCCTTTCCTGCTGCCCGCTGCCAGTGAGTTATGAGCGAGAATTTGGTTTCGGAGGAAAAACATCGGGGCCAGGCACGTCGGCACCCCGGCGTGGAGTAGCACGGGGTGGAGTCGAAGCGCGGGTCCTGAGGGTCGTTTCCCGCAACACGCCGTACGGGGTGTGAATGCGGATGCTAATAAATTATTCATTCAACGTACTCATCACCGGTTGTCATACGTTCGGGCGAACGGGAACGGGCGAACGGGCGTTTTTCGGCCAAAACTGGCAAAAGAAAATGCGCTAAGCTTTCGAAAATCTATTATTTCACTTTCACCCGACCGAACGAGTTCGGTGGTGATGATAGAAAAGCTGACGCCCGAGGAGGTATGGCAAAAAATCAATCCATATTTTAAGCACAACAGGCTTAAAGCATTCAATTCATGTTTTTGTTAGCAAAAGTTTCATAATGTGTCTTAAAAAAATGAAACAAAAATCGCAAGATCTACTCGTTAGTATAGTCCGAGCATTAGAGACACTTATATGCGTGATGAAGATTTCTTCGGAAAGATAAAGACTGGTTTGGATTTTAATGATTTATAATCATGAATCAAAACTAAGTCAGTTTGAACATCATTTCATGATTAGCCATTAGGTGTATTTGGTGAGTCTTTGAAACAAATTAACCCTTCAGCAAACTCTTAACTAAATAACTTAAATTGTTAATCAGCAGTGAAAGATGTAATAATGTTGAAAACCAAAGCAGCCACCCTCGTGGAAGCAGCAAGAAAGGCATCCGGACTATAGGAATGATCTCTATCATTGGCACACGCATACACACTCGAACTCGGGCTAAAATTTGGCGTTTGCAAAACTCAATAACATAAACAAGCAGAAATGTTCATAAAAGGATATTTGATTTTTTTTTCTTTGTGTTAACCGTGCCCGGCTGCTTGTTTTTAGCATTGGATAAGGAAAAATCGAGGAGGTAAGTACGACTCACTCATGGTGCGGCTTGAGTAGGGAGAGAGGGAAGTAAATTTAGTTTATAGTCACGTTTGTGTAAAACCCATGGAGCGGCGCGATACAAGCGGGAAAAATGTTGGCGACAATGGAGGCGCATGGTGGTTCGTAATATATGGGACGATATAGATCAGGGCTGTCAAACTCGGATGAGAGTTTTGGAATGAAGGAAAACACGATGTGTAATTGTTGTAGCTGTTGTTATGTTTTTGTTGTGTTATAAGATTCGAGCTACGGATTCGTATGTAAATATTAATGAATCATCTGCCAGAAAACATTTACCAAGTAGCTTAGTTATGATTTCGACCTCGATGGAATCCTAATAAAACAAAAAACAAACTAATCATATGTTGTTATGCAATTGGGAGAAACAATTTCAATTACATAATATCGTTTGGTAAAAAAAATGACGAAGCTCATGTGCAACACAAACATAATATTGATTTAGTGTGCTTCCGATAGAAATGTATCCTGTTGAAGAAATGGCATGATACGAGATTTAGTCAGCAAGCAACAAACATGTTGTTTGCATTCGTGTGCCGGGATGCTTGATGCCTACCACTACTCCTTTATTTTATAACTCCGCCGTCCCTCTCTGCTCTCCCTCCCCGTCTCTTAAAAACCTGTCATGAATGCAAAACATTTTCTGTATTTAGACAACAACCCAACGATCAAATGCATTCCTGTTGTGGCGTATAGAGCCGCAAGAGAGCGACGAATGAGTAAGTGAGTGCGTGCATGTGTGTTTTTGTTTACCAAAGTCCTACCACTCCAAAATCCGAGCAATAAATCAACGTCAATGCCCTGCGGATCAGCAGTTTACCGTAACGATCACTTCCGATGATCTCAATCTCGGCAAACCGGGAAGACCGGTTTTTAGGCTCGAGAGCACGCCAAGCGAACATTCCTTACCACCCACAGGCTGGAGGACAGGTGGCCGGGCTGTTCCAGATTGTTTCTTGTTTAATCCGGAACGTACCGTCCCGGTCTCCTTATTTAAGACGGGCCGCACCCGAATCCCACAGGACGTCCTGCTCGGTTGAAGAGCGATGCGCTTCATTTGAAATGCAAAAATGTTCATAAAATTCGATTGGATTTACTTGTTTCGACCACTTCTGGGCGGCCGCTTCGTTCGCTGCCACTCCCGGAGGAGCGTGCTAGGCATTTCATCACAGTTTACAATCTCACCGCATTAATCTTTCCCCTTTTTCCCCCTTCGGTGGAGGAAGAGTTAAACCTAGCGCTCTTTCGTTTTTGTTGTACCGAAAATTGCGTTAAAGGTAGTAGGATCTGCCCGATAAACGGCAGGATGTTGCGTGAGGAGAGTTTTTGTTTTATGTTTCGGGTATCTTCTTGAAACCGCTCGATGGGAGATGGGATTACAACTCGGGTTTCTGTTTTTTTTCTTTTCTATAGAATATAAATGTGCCTGAGTGTGTAGGGGATCACCTTTACGTTTGGGATGTTTTGGTGCATAAGAAGGCAAACCGGATTACGATACTGGGCCGGATACTAGTTGGAAGCTGCTCAGATGACTTATTCCTGGAGTTGTTTTGAAACAATCGAACCATCCCTCTCAACGGCTACCTTGTGGGCTGGGGAATGTGAATGCGCTTGTGAGCTGAGGTGACCTCCCACGGTGAGTTTTCCTTCTGAAATAGCTCAAGGTGGTTGTGGAAATTATCGTTTTTGTTTGCTTTCCATTTACCCGGTAGATTGCGTTACAGACCCTGAGCGTGGCGAAGGGAGTGAAGGTAGTAAAGTATGTACCCCTCATTGGCAATTCCAATTCCACTCCATCCATCATCGCACGTGTGCGCGTGTGTTTGTGAGCGAGTGTTTTAGTTCGTGGAAGGAGAGCGTACATGAGAAACTTTTCCCTCACCTGGTGTGGACAATTTAAAACACCTTCTCGTGCTGCTCCCTTTCGGGCTCATCGAGCAATTGAATCCGGGTGGCTGGTGGCAGGATTAATGGCATGTGCATGATGCTCGACCTACCGCTGGCATTAGTCAAAAAACTTTACCTTTGATGCAATTACGATCCAGGAACCATGGAGCCTGATACGAGAAAAACCGCTCCAGAACATGATAACTTTAATGAAGCGGCCTACAGTGGCTCATTGTCCCCAGTGAAACCGGTGTATGTGTGTGCATGTGCGGGAGAGTGCCATCACGGTGCGTCCTGGAGGGAAAATCTACGATCGCTCTCCGAGGGGTCGTTTACGGTGTGCTGTTGATCGTTTTTGTGCGTCCACGGTAGATGCTTTATATGTAGCTGCGGCACATTTTGCTCTTTCTACTCCTACAGAGTTGTGCTGCACGCTAGCTCCACTACCGAAGCAGTAGTAGTAGTTGTTTTTTTTTGTCGTAGGAAAGTTGTTGTCTATTGTTTCCGCCGTCCGTGGTGGATTTTCTCACCTTCCGAGGAAAGCTTCTACTTTTCCCGGCGCTGGGTTTTATCGTCACCAGGCGTCCCGTCCGCTGGCGAAGGTGTTCAATTTGAGCCCGGGATGCAAGTTGCTTGTTTCACTCAGGGGCATTCGCCACTAGTATCGTAATCGTTACCCCGTGGGATAGTCAATGGACGAGCGTTGGTAGGTAGCACTTTCATTTTTGCTGTGATAGTCGTCTGCTTCTTGAGTGGATTTTAATTGACACGGTAGATGCTTTATATGTAGCTGCGGCACATTTTGCTCTTTCTACTCCTACAGAGTTGTGCTGCACGCTAGCTCCACTACCGAAGCAGTAGTAGTTGTTGTTTTTTTGTCGCAGGAAAGTTGTTGTCTATTGTTTCCGCCGTCCGTGGTGGATTTTCTCACCTTCCGAGGAAAGCTTCTACTTTTCCCGGCGCTGGGTTTTATCGTCACCAGGCGTCCCGTCCGCTGGCGAAGGTGTTCAATTTGAGCCCGGGATGCAAGTTGCTTGTTTCACTCAGGGGCATTCGCCACTAGTATCGTAATCGTTACCCCGTGGGATAGTCAATGGACGAGCGTTGGTAGGTAGCACTTTCATTTTTGCTGTGATAGTCGTCTGCTTCTTGAGTGGATTTTAATTGAAACCGGCGAAATCCAGCAGCTCGCATGCCTCCCGGGGGACATTAAAGCTGTCGGAAAAATAATGAATTGTCACGGTGCTCGGCCACCGCCTTTTCGGTTGCGCTGGAACGAGAGCAAATGGTATGCTTTATGAAAACTCGTTTTCGGATAAATGCTTTATTCGAATGTGCTGTACCGATACGAAACAGGAAAAGTTGTGCTGTTTGTTAAATGTTCGGGACGGTGCCTTTGAAAGTAAAAAAATATATCACATATATATTTTTAATATAGTAATGTTGGAAAAATGTAAGGAAATATTTTGAATCACGTCACTACTTGTATGTATTTTATGTTTACTACTAAAATACTACCATGTATGAAAAAAAAAACTAGAAAATATCAAATAAAAGTATAATGTAGTGGAATATTCAGGACACCAATTTTAATAAACTTGCCCGATAGTTTACTCACACATTCGTTTCTACGGTGTTGAAATACGATGAAACGCCAATATCCAAATGATACATACGAAAACCCTTGTTAACCAAACGTGGAATAACATAAACCTGACATGCGGTTTTTTCCACCATTTTGCTGGTCCAATACGGCAAACGTACGTATCATCCAACGAGATGTAAAATTATACAGTGTTCGATGTGCAGGTGCCATGTGCGGTGAATTTGCATCTGAATGGTCCATCATTTGTTCCATATGCGATGCGGGAGTCATTGTGGTTCTCTCCGCGTACAATAACTACTTTTTAATGGTGGGCCTCGAAAACCGACGGTGTGTTGAGTTTAGCGCAACGTAATCACACCATCCCGATCCCGGGGCTCATTATAATGGATGCGCGATTGGTTCGACGCTTGGTGCGTCTAATTATCATAACTATTTATGATATTCATGGCACTGCTGTATCGGTGGGTGGATTAATCATTATTTACGCTTCAGACATAGGATACGGAGGAAAAAAACATGTTTACGAGTGGTACCAAAACGGAACGGTAGCTTCATGTATCGATAAGTTTGTTTATGAGTCTACAATATAATGAAGAAATTTTAGTTCGTGGAAGGAGAGCGTACATGAGAAACTTTTCCCTCACCTGGTGTGGACAATTTAAAACACCTTCTCGTGCTGCTCCCTTTCGGGCTCATCGAGCAATTGAATCCGGGTGGCTGGTGGCAGGATTAATGGCATGTGCATGATGCTCGACCTACCGCTGGCATTAGTCAAAAAACTTTACCTTTGATGCAATTACGATCCAGGAACCATGGAGCCTGATACGAGAAAAACCGCTCCAGAACATGATAACTTTAATGAAGCGGCCTACAGTGGCTCATTGTCCCCAGTGAAACCGGTGTATGTGTGTGCATGTGCGGGAGAGTGCCATCACGGTGCGTCCTGGAGGGAAAATCTACGATCGCTCTCCGAGGGGTCGTTTACGGTGTGCTGTTGATCGTTTTTGTGCGTCCACGGTAGATGCTTTATATGTAGCTGCGGCACATTTTGCTCTTTCTACTCCTACAGAGTTGTGCTGCACGCTAGCTCCACTACCGAAGCAGTAGTAGTTGTTGTTTTTTTGTCGCAGGAAAGTTGTTGTCTATTGTTTCCGCCGTCCGTGGTGGATTTTCTCACCTTCCGAGGAAAGCTTCTACTTTTCCCGGCGCTGGGTTTTATCGTCACCAGGCGTCCCGTCCGCTGGCGAAGGTGTTCAATTTGAGCCCGGGATGCAAGTTGCTTGTTTCGCTCAGGGGCATTCGCCACTGGTACCGTAATCGTTACCCCGTGGGATAGTCAATGGACGAGCGTTGGTAGGTAGCACTTTCATTTTTGCTGTGATAGTCGTCTGCTTCTTGAGTGGATTTTAATTGAAACCGGCGAAATCCAGCAGCTCGCATGCCTCCCGGGGGACATTAAAGCTGTCGGAAAAATAATGAATTGTCACGGTGCTCGGCCACCGCCTTTTCCGCTGTGCTGGAACGAGAGCGAATGGTATGTTTTATGAAAACTCGTTTTCGGATAAATGCTTTATTCGAATGTGCTGTACCGATACGAAACAGGAAAAGTTGTGCTGTTTGTTAAATGTTCGGGACGGTGCCTTTGAAAGTAAAAAAATATATCACATATATATTTTTAATATAGTAATGTTGGAAAAATGTAAGGAAATATTTTGAATCACGTCACTACTTGTATGTATTTTATGTTTACTACTAAAATACTACCATGTATGAAAAAAAAAAACTAGAAAATATCAAATAAAAGTATAATGTAGTGGAATATTCAGGACACCAATTTTAATAAACTTGCCCCATAATTTACTCACACATTCGTTTCTACGGTGTTGAAATACGATGAAACGCCAATATCCAAATGATACATACGAAAACCCTTGTTAACCAAACGTGGAATAACATAAACCTGACGTGCGGTTTTTTCCACCATTTTGCTGATCCAATACTGCAAACGTACGTATCATCCAACGAGATGTAAAATTATACAGTGTTCGATGTGCAGGTGCCATGTGCGGTGAATTTGCATCTGAATGGTCCATCATTTGTTCCATATGCGATGCGGGAGTCATTGTGGTTCTCTCCGCGTACAATAACTACTTTTTGATGGTGGGCCTCGAAAACCGACGGTGTGTTGAGTTTAGCGCAACGTAATCACACCATCCCGATCCCGGGGCTCATTATAATGGATGCGCGATTGGTTCGACGCTTGGTGCGTCTAATTATCATAACTATTTATGATATTCATGGCACTGCTGTATCGGTGGGTGGATTAATCATTATTTACGCTTCAGACATAGGATACGGAGGAAAAAAACATGTTTACGAGTGGTACCAAAACGGAACGGTAGCTTCATGTATCGATAAGTTTGTTTATGAGTCTACAATATAATGAAGAAATTTAATTAGTCACAAACAAGAATATTATGGTTTTAATATTCTGTCTGCCCGCTGCATGTTAATCACATTGTCGGATTATCCGTCGTGTAAGTTTGATCATAAATTCGCTCCCAACATTCTCCCCAGATTGGAGGTATCGAGATATGCGACCAATGAGAGCTTATCGGCACATTTCCAACTCCAGGGCAAAGTTGGTGTATATGACATATGGGATAAAATGTTCCTGCACGTACCACGGATAAATCAATGATCAACTTCTTCCGTAATCTTTTCACTGCGGTACCATTTGCTCGACTGCCATATTTTACTCTCCCTGCTCGTTCCCACAGTATGGGAGGAAACGCATATATCGCACTCAAATATGTAAAGCATTCGATCGTAATTCCGTACGTGAACACCGGATCGAATCGTGCCAAAAATGCCGTGCGTCTTAGGGAAGCTTGTAGGAAGCCAGCCGTTCCTCTCCACGGATACGGCTCTGGCGAGGGTGTAACTTCATTTTGTGTGAGTGTTAAGATGTTTGTCGAGATAGAGCGATCGAAAAAGGTCACAGTCAATACAAGGGAGGAAGGCCGTTCCTGCACAGCCTAGGGCAAGAGCCTCCCGTACACATATATCAAACGACGATAAAAACGTTAATTACGATCTGCCCTGGCAGACGATTAAAGCCGATCCCGTGTGGCTCCCCAGTATGCTCGGTTGTTGATTTTTCTGCGCTTTTTTTTGGGAAACGAAGGGCACGATGGCACGAAAATAAATCGAAACCCCGGGCCACCCAAAGGATCCGTCCGCTGCCAATTAAGTGGGCAATCATGTGGTTAAAATAAAGTCAGGAAAAAGGGCAGCCCACCCACCCGGTACTGGCATTAAATTGGGTATCAAATAAAAGTATAATGTAGTGGAATATTCAGGACACCAATTTTAATAAACTTGCCCGATAGTTTACTCACACATTCGTTTCTACGGTGTTGAAATACGATGAAACGCCAATATCCAAATGATACATACGAAAACCCTTGTTAACCAAACGTGGAATAACATAAACCTGACATGCGGTTTTTTCCACCATTTTGCTGGTCCAATACGGCAAACGTACGTATCATCCAACGAGATGTAAAATTATACAGTGTTCGATGTGCAGGTGCCATGTGCGGTGAATTTGCATCTGAATGGTCCATCATTTGTTCCATATGCGATGCGGGAGTCATTGTGGTTCTCTCCGCGTACAATAACTACTTTTTAATGGTGGGCCTCGAAAACCGACGGTGTGTTGAGTTTAGCGCAACGTAATCACACCATCCCGATCCCGGGGCTCATTATAATGGATGCGCGATTGGTTCGACGCTTGGTGCGTCTAATTATCATAACTATTTATGATATTCATGGCACTGCTGTATCGGTGGGTGGATTAATCATTATTTACGCTTCAGACATAGGATACGGAGGAAAAAAACATGTTTACGAGTGGTACCAAAACGGAACGGTAGCTTCATGTATCGATAAGTTTGTTTATGAGTCTACAATATAATGAAGAAATTTAATTAGTCACAAACAAGAATATTATGGTTTTAATATTCTGTCTGCCCGCTGCATGTTAACCACATTGTCGGATTATCCGTCGTGTAAGTTTAATCATAAATTCACTCCCAACATGCTCCCCAGATTGGAGGTATCGAGATATGCGACCAATGAGAGCTTATCGGCACATTTCCAACTCCAGGGCAAAGTTGGTGTATGTGACATATGGGATAAAATGTTCCTGCACGTACCACGGATAAATCAATGATCAACTTCTTCCGTAATCTTTTCACTGCGGTACCATTTGCTCGACTGCCATATTTTACTCTCCCTGCTCGTTGCCACAGTATGGGAGGAAACGCATATATCGCACTCAAATATGTAAAGCATTCGATCGTAATTCCGTACGTGAACACCGGATCGAATCGTGCCAAAAATGCCGTGCGTCTTAGGGAAGCTTGTAGGAAGCCAGCCGTTCCTCTCCACGGATACGGCTCTGGCGAGGGTGTAACTTCATTTTGTGTGAGTGTTAAGATGTTTGTCGAGATAGAGCGATCGAAAAAGGTCACAGTCAATACAAGGGAGGAAGGCCGTTCCTGCACAGCCTAGGGCAAGAGCCTCCCGTACACATATATCAAACGACGATAAAAACGTTAATTACGATCTGCCCTGGCAGACGATTAAAGCCGATCCCGTGTGGCTCCCCAGTATGCTCGGTTGTTCATTTTTCTGCGCTTTTTTTCGTCAAACGAAGGGCACGATGGCACGAAAATAAATCGAAACCCCGGGCCACCCAAAGGATCCGTCCGCTGCCAATTAAGTGGGCAATAAGGAAATATTTTGAATCACGTCACTACTTGTATGTATTTTATGTTTACTACTAAAATACTACCATGTATGAAAAAAAAACTAGAAAATATCAAATAAAAGTATAATGTAGTGGAATATTCAGGACACCAATTTTAATAAACTTGCCCGATAGTTTACTCACACATTCGTTTCTACGGTGTTGAAATACGATGAAACGCCAATATCCAAATGATACATACGAAAACCCTTGTTAACCAAACGTGGAATAACATAAACCTGACATGCGGTTTTTTCCACCATTTTGCTGGTCCAATACGGCAAACGTACGTATCATCCAACGAGATGTAAAATTATACAGTGTTCGATGTGCAGGTGCCATGTGCGGTGAATTTGCATCTGAATGGTCCATCATTTGTTCCATATGCGATGCGGGAGTCATTGTGGTTCTCTCCGCGTACAATAACTACTTTTTAATGGTGGGCCTCGAAAACCGACGGTGTGTTGAGTTTAGCGCAACGTAATCACACCATCCCGATCCCGGGGCTCATTATAATGGATGCGCGATTGGTTCGACGCTTGGTGCGTCTAATTATCATAACTATTTATGATATTCATGGCACTGCTGTATCGGTGGGTGGATTAATCATTATTTACGCTTCAGACATAGGATACGGAGGAAAAAAACATGTTTACGAGTGGTACCAAAACGGAACGGTAGCTTCATGTATCGATAAGTTTGTTTATGAGTCTACAATATAATGAAGAAATTTAATTAGTCACAAACAAGAATATTATGGTTTTAATATTCTGTCTGCCCGCTGCATGTTAACCACATTGTCGGATTATCCGTCGTGTAAGTTTAATCATAAATTCACTCCCAACATGCTCCCCAGATTGGAGGTATCGAGATATGCGACCAATGAGAGCTTATCGGCACATTTCCAACTCCAGGGCAAAGTTGGTGTATGTGACATATGGGATAAAATGTTCCTGCACGTACCACGGATAAATCAATGATCAACTTCTTCCGTAATCTTTTCACTGCGGTACCATTTGCTCGACTGCCATATTTTACTCTCCCTGCTCGTTGCCACAGTATGGGAGGAAACGCATATATCGCACTCAAATATGTAAAGCATTCGATCGTAATTCCGTACGTGAACACCGGATCGAATCGTGCCAAAAATGCCGTGCGTCTTAGGGAAGCTTGTAGGAAGCCAGCCGTTCCTCTCCACGGATACGGCTCTGGCGAGGGTGTAACTTCATTTTGTGTGAGTGTTAAGATGTTTGTCGAGATAGAGCGATCGAAAAAGGTCACAGTCAATACAAGGGAGGAAGGCCGTTCCTGCACAGCCTAGGGCAAGAGCCTCCCGTACACATATATCAAACGACGATAAAAACGTTAATTACGATCTGCCCTGGCAGACGATTAAAGCCGATCCCGTGTGGCTCCCCAGTATGCTCGGTTGTTGATTTTTCTGCGCTTTTTTTTGGGAAACGAAGGGCACGATGGCACGAAAATAAATCGAAACCCCGGGCCACCCAAAGGATCCGTCCGCTGCCAATTAAGTGGGCAATCATGTGGTTAAAATAAAGTCAGGAAAAAGGGCAGCCCACCCACCCGGTACTGGCATTAAATTGGGTCGAACGATGGGCCGGGCAGAACAATGCTGCGCCATTTTGCCGTTTGTATTGATATTACAGCAACCACAACATCCCGACGCGCCCGAACCCGAGGCCCGGCCCAGAAGCCATAGCCGATGCCATGATTTTCGATTATCCACAATCAGCCGAACGTGCCGAGACTGGGAAATTGCATCTCGAGAGAGCAGCGCGTGTGTCTTGTTCCTGTTTGGGGTTTTGTTGTGTTTCGTTTGGAGGTTCGTAAAAATGTGCAACTTACTGGAGGAACGGGCATATGCGTGGTGTAGCGGGGGTTTACCGGGTGTTTGATTTTTACCGCCCTAAGTGGGATGTGCCATTGAAGATATTAACCGTTTTTTTTATAAAGAGTGCTTGGGTGGCTGGGTTTTTTGAACGACGAGTTTTTCAAGGCAAATTGTTACGCCAACATTTACGAGCGTTTCAAAACGATTTTTTTATTATTAAAATTGGAAGAGTTCGGATCTTATTTTTTATTAATAATCATAATTAATTCTGACGAACCACAGTTGCATCTGTCAAGGGAGTTTTCCTTTTTCGTCTAGCAATCGTTTTTGTTTGCTTTCCATTTACCCGGTAGATTGCGTTACAGACCCTGAGCGTGGCGAAGGGAGTGAAGGTAGTAAAGTATGTACCCCTCATTGGCAATTCCAATTCCACTCCATCCATCATCGCACGTGTGCGCGTGTGTTTGTGAGCGAGTGTTTTAGTTCGTGGAAGGAGAGCGTACATGAGAAACTTTTCCCTCACCTGGTGTGGACAATTTAAAACACCTTCTCGTGCTGCTCCCTTTCGGGCTCATCGAGCAATTGAATCCGGGTGGCTGGTGGCAGGATTAATGGCATGTGCATGATGCTCGACCTACCGCTGGCATTAGTCAAAAAACTTTACCTTTGATGCAATTACGATCCAGGAACCATGGAGCCTGATACGAGAAAAACCGCTCCAGAACATGATAACTTTAATGAAGCGGCCTACAGTGGCTCATTGTCCCCAGTGAAACCGGTGTATGTGTGTGCATGTGCGGGAGAGTGCCATCACGGTGCGTCCTGGAGGGAAAATCTACGATCGCTCTCCGAGGGGTCGTTTACGGTGTGCTGTTGATCGTTTTTGTGCGTCCACGGTAGATGCTTTATATGTAGCTGCGGCACATTTTGCTCTTTCTACTCCTACAGAGTTGTGCTGCACGCTAGCTCCACTACCGAAGCAGTAGTAGTAGTTGTTTTTTTTTGTCGTAGGAAAGTTGTTGTCTATTGTTTCCGCCGTCCGTGGTGGATTTTCTCACCTTCCGAGGAAAGCTTCTACTTTTCCCGGCGCTGGGTTTTATCGTCACCAGGCGTCCCGTCCGCTGGCGAAGGTGTTCAATTTGAGCCCGGGATGCAAGTTGCTTGTTTCGCTCAGGGGCATTCGCCACTGGTACCGTAATCGTTACCCCGTGGGATAGTCAATGGACGAGCGTTGGTAGGTAGCACTTTCATTTTTGCTGTGATAGTCGTCTGCTTCTTGAGTGGATTTTAATTGAAACCGGCGAAATCCAGCAGCTCGCATGCCTCCCGGGGGACATTAAAGCTGTCGGAAAAATAATGAATTGTCACGGTGCTCGGCCACCGCCTTTTCCGCTGTGCTGGAACGAGAGCGAATGGTATGTTTTATGAAAACTCGTTTTCGGATAAATGCTTTATTCGAATGTGCTGTACCGATACGAAACAGGAAAAGTTGTGCTGTTTGTTAAATGTTCGGGACGGTGCCTTTGAAAGTAAAAAAATATATCACATATATATTTTTAATATAGTAATGTTGGAAAAATGTAAGGAAATATTTTGAATCACGTCACTACTTGTATGTATTTTATGTTTACTACTAAAATACTACCATGTATGAAAAAAAAAACTAGAAAATATCAAATAAAAGTATAATGTAGTGGAATATTCAGGACACCAATTTTTTAATAAATGCCCGATAGTTTACTCACACATTCGTTTCTACGGTGTTGAAATACGATGAAACGCCAATATCCAAATGATACATACGAAAACCCTTGTTAACCAAACGTGGAATAACATAAACCTGACGTGCGGTTTTTTCCACCATTTTGCTGATCCAATACTGCAAACGTACGTATCATCCAACGAGATGTAAAATTATACAGTGTTCGATGTGCAGGTGCCATGTGCGGTGAATTTGCATCTGAATGGTCCATCATTTGTTCCATATGCGATGCGGGAGTCATTGTGGTTCTCTCCGCGTACAATAACTACTTTTTGATGGTGGGCCTCGAAAACCGACGGTGTGTTGAGTTTAGCGCAACGTAATCACACCATCCCGATCCCGGGGCTCATTATAATGGATGCGCGATTGGTTCGACGCTTGGTGCGTCTAATTATCATAACTATTTATGATATTCATGGCACTGCTGTATCGGTGGGTGGATTAATCATTATTTACGCTTCAGACATAGGATACGGAGGAAAAAAACATGTTTACGAGTGGTACCAAAACGGAACGGTAGCTTCATGTATCGATAAGTTTGTTTATGAGTCTACAATATAATGAAGAAATTTAATTAGTCACAAACAAGAATATTATGGTTTTAATATTCTGTCTGCCCGCTGCATGTTAATCACATTGTCGGATTATCCGTCGTGTAAGTTTGATCATAAATTCGCTCCCAACATTCTCCCCAGATTGGAGGTATCGAGATATGCGACCAATGAGAGCTTATCGGCACATTTCCAACTCCAGGGCAAAGTTGGTGTATATGACATATGGGATAAAATGTTCCTGCACGTACCACGGATAAATCAATGATCAACTTCTTCCGTAATCTTTTCACTGCGGTACCATTTGCTCGACTGCCATATTTTACTCTCCCTGCTCGTTCCCACAGTATGGGAGGAAACGCATATATCGCACTCAAATATGTAAAGCATTCGATCGTAATTCCGTACGTGAACACCGGATCGAATCGTGCCAAAAATGCCGTGCGTCTTAGGGAAGCTTGTAGGAAGCCAGCCGTTCCTCTCCACGGATACGGCTCTGGCGAGGGTGTAACTTCATTTTGTGTGAGTGTTAAGATGTTTGTCGAGATAGAGCGATCGAAAAAGGTCACAGTCAATACAAGGGAGGAAGGCCGTTCCTGCACAGCCTAGGGCAAGAGCCTCCCGTACACATATATCAAACGACGATAAAAACGTTAATTACGATCTGCCCTGGCAGACGATTAAAGCCGATCCCGTGTGGCTCCCCAGTATGCTCGGTTGTTGATTTTTCTGCGCTTTTTTTTGGGAAACGAAGGGCACGATGGCACGAAAATAAATCGAAACCCCGGGCCACCCAAAGGATCCGTCCGCTGCCAATTAAGTGGGCAATCATGTGGTTATTTTTTTTCTTTTCTATAGAATATAAATGTGCCTGAGTGTGTAGGGGATCACCTTTACGTTTGGGATGTTTTGGTGCATAAGAAGGCAAACCGGATTACGATACTGGGCCGGATACTAGTTGGAAGCTGCTCAGATGACTTATTCCTGGAGTTGTTTTTTTTTTCTTTTCTATAGAATATAAATGTGCCTGAGTGTGTAGGGGATCACCTTTACGTTTGGGATGTTTTGGTGCATAAGAAGGCAAACCGGATTACGATACTGGGCCGGATACTAGTTGGAAGCTGCTCAGATGACTTATTCCTGGAGTTGTTTTGAAACAATCGAACCATCCCTCTCAACGGCTACCTTGTGGGCTGGGGAATGTGAATGCGCTTGTGAGCTGAGGTGACCTCCCACGGTGAGTTTTCCTTCTGAAATAGCTCAAGGTGGTTGTGGAAATAATCGTTTTTGTTTGCTTTCCATTTACCCGGTAGATTGCGTTACAGACCCTGAGCGTGGCGAAGGGAGTGAAGGTAGTAAAGTATGTACCCCTCATTGGCAATTCCAATTCCACTCCATCCATCATCGCACGTGTGCGCGTGTGTTTGTGAGCGAGTGTTTTAGTTCGTGGAAGGAGAGCGTACATGAGAAACTTTTCCCTCACCTGGTGTGGACAATTTAAAACACCTTCTCGTGCTGCTCCCTTTCGGGCTCATCGAGCAATTGAATCCGGGTGGCTGGTGGCAGGATTAATGGCATGTGCATGATGCTCGACCTACCGCTGGCATTAGTCAAAAAACTTTACCTTTGATGCAATTACGATCCAGGAACCATGGAGCCTGATACGAGAAAAACCGCTCCAGAACATGATAACTTTAATGAAGCGGCCTACAGTGGCTCATTGTCCCCAGTGAAACCGGTGTATGTGTGTGCATGTGCGGGAGAGTGCCATCACGGTGCGTCCTGGAGGGAAAATCTACGATCGCTCTCCGAGGGGTCGTTTACGGTGTGCTGTTGATCGTTTTTGTGCGTCCACGGTAGATGCTTTATATGTAGCTGCGGCACATTTTGCTCTTTCTACTCCTACAGAGTTGTGCTGCACGCTAGCTCCACTACCGAAGCAGTAGTAGTTGTGCGTCCTGGAGGGAAAATCTACGATCGCTCTCCGAGGGGTCGTTTACGGTGTGCTGTTGATCGTTTTTGTGCGTCCACGGTAGATGCTTTATATGTAGCTGCGGCACATTTTGCTCTTTCTACTCCTACAGAGTTGTGCTGCACGCTAGCTCCACTACCGAAGCAGTAGTAGTTGTTGTTTTTTTGTCGCAGGAAAGTTGTTGTCTATTGTTTCCGCCGTCCGTGGTGGATTTTCTCACCTTCCGAGGAAAGCTTCTACTTTTCCCGGCGCTGGGTTTTATCGTCACCAGGCGTCCCGTCCGCTGGCGAAGGTGTTCAATTTGAGCCCGGGATGCAAGTTGCTTGTTTCACTCAGGGGCATTCGCCACTAGTATCGTAATCGTTACCCCGTGGGATAGTCAATGGACGAGCGTTGGTAGGTAGCACTTTCATTTTTGCTGTGATAGTCGTCTGCTTCTTGAGTGGATTTTAATTGAAACCGGCGAAATCCAGCAGCTCGCATGCCTCCCGGGGGACATTAAAGCTGTCGGAAAAATAATGAATTGTCACGGTGCTCGGCCACCGCCTTTTCCGCTGTGCTGGAACGAGAGCGAATGGTATGTTTTATGAAAACTCGTTTTCGGATAAATGCTTTATTCGAATGTGCTGTACCGATACGAAACAGGAAAAGTTGTGCTGTTTGTTAAATGTTCGGGACGGTGCCTTTGAAAGTAAAAAAATATATCACATATATATTTTTAATATAGTAATGTTGGAAAAATGTAAGGAAATATTTTGAATCACGTCACTACTTGTATGTATTTTATGTTTACTACTAAAATACTACCATGTATGAAAAAAAAAACTAGAAAATATCAAATAAAAGTATAATGTAGTGGAATATTCAGGACACCAATTTTAATAAACTTGCCCCATAATTTACTCACACATTCGTTTCTACGGTGTTGAAATACGATGAAACGCCAATATCCAAATGATACATACGAAAACCCTTGTTAACCAAACGTGGAATAACATAAACCTGACGTGCGGTTTTTTCCACCATTTTGCTGATCCAATACTGCAAACGTACGTATCATCCAACGAGATGTAAAATTATACAGTGTTCGATGTGCAGGTGCCATGTGCGGTGAATTTGCATCTGAATGGTCCATCATTTGTTCCATATGCGATGCGGGAGTCATTGTGGTTCTCTCCGCGTACAATAACTACTTTTTGATGGTGGGCCTCGAAAACCGACGGTGTGTTGAGTTTAGCGCAACGTAATCACACCATCCCGATCCCGGGGCTCATTATAATGGATGCGCGTATTTAGACAACAACCCAACGATCAAATGCATTCCTGTTGTGGCGTATAGAGCCGCATGAGAGCGACGAATGAGTAAGTGAGTGCGTGCATGTGTGTTTTTGTTTACCAAAGTCCTACCACTCCAAAATCCGAGCAATAAATCAACGTCAATGCCCTGCGGATCAGCAGTTTACCGTAACGATCACTTCCGATGATCTCAATCTCGGCAAACCGGGAAGACCGGTTTTTAGGCTCGAGAGCACGCCAAGCGAACATTCCTTACCACCCACAGGCTGGAGGACAGGTGGCCGGGCTGTTCCAGATTGTTTCTTGTTTAATCCGGAACGTACCGTCCCGGTCTCCTTATTTAAGACGGGCCGCACCCGAATCCCACAGGACGTCCTGCTCGGTTGAAGAGCGATGCGCTTCATTTGAAATGCAAAAATGTTCATAAAATTCGATTGGATTTACTTGTTTCGACCACTTCTGGGCGGCCGCTTCGTTCGCTGCCACTCCCGGAGGAGCGTGCTAGGCATTTCATCACAGTTTACAATCTCACCGCATTAATCTTTCCCCTTTTTCCCCCTTCGGTGGAGGAAGAGTTAAACCTAGCGCTCTTTCGTTTTTGTTGTACCGAAAATTGCGTTAAAGGTAGTAGGATCTGCCCGATAAACGGCAGGATGTTGCGTGAGGAGAGTTTTTGTTTTATGTTTCGGGTATCTTCTTGAAACCGCTCGATGGGAGATGGGATTACAACTCGGGTTTCTGTTTTTTTTCTTTTCTATAGAATATAAATGTGCCTGAGTGTGTAGGGGATCACCTTTACGTTTGGGATGTTTTGGTGCATAAGAAGGCAAACCGGATTACGATACTGGGCCGGATACTAGTTGGAAGCTGCTCAGATGACTTATTCCTGGAGTTGTTTTGAAACAATCGAACCATCCCTCTCAACGGCTACCTTGTGGGCTGGGGAATGTGAATGCGCTTGTGAGCTGAGGTGACCTCCCACGGTGAGTTTTCCTTCTGAAATAGCTCAAGGTGGTTGTGGAAATTATCGTTTTTGTTTGCTTTCCATTTACCCGGTAGATTGCGTTACAGACCCTGAGCGTGGCGAAGGGAGTGAAGGTAGTAAAGTATGTACCCCTCATTGGCAATTCCAATTCCACTCCATCCATCATCGCACGTGTGCGCGTGTGTTTGTGAGCGAGTGTTTTAGTTCGTGGAAGGAGAGCGTACATGAGAAACTTTTCCCTCACCTGGTGTGGACAATTTAAAACACCTTCTCGTGCTGCTCCCTTTCGGGCTCATCGAGCAATTGAATCCGGGTGGCTGGTGGCAGGATTAATGGCATGTGCATGATGCTCGACCTACCGCTGGCATTAGTCAAAAAACTTTACCTTTGATGCAATTACGATCCAGGAACCATGGAGCCTGATACGAGAAAAACCGCTCCAGAACATGATAACTTTAATGAAGCGGCCTACAGTGGCTCATTGTCCCCAGTGAAACCGGTGTATGTGTGTGCATGTGCGGGAGAGTGCCATCAAAACGAAGGGCACGATGGCACGAAAATAAATCGAAACCCCGGGCCACCCAAAGGATCCGTCCGCTGCCAATTAAGTGGGCAATCATGTGGTTAAAATAAAGTCAGGAAAAAGGGCAGCCCACCCACCCGGTACTGGCATTAAATTGGGTCGAACGATGGGCCGGGCAGAACAATGCTGCGCCATTTTGCCGTTTGTATTGATATTACAGCAACCACAACATCCCGACGCGCCCGAACCCGAGGCCCGGCCCAGAAGCCATAGCCGATGCCATGATTTTCGATTATCCACAATCAGCCGAACGTGCCGAGACTGGGAAATTGCATCTCGAGAGAGCAGCGCGTGTGTCTTGTTCCTGTTTGGGGTTTTGTTGTGTTTCGTTTGGAGGTTCGTAAAAATGTGCAACTTACTGGAGGAACGGGCATATGCGTGGTGTAGCGGGGGTTTACCGGGTGTTTGATTTTTACCGCCCTAAGTGGCTACAATATAATGAAGAAATTTAATTAGTCACAAACAAGAATATTATGGTTTTAATATTCTGTCTGCCCGCTGCATGTTAATCACATTGTCGGATTATCCGTCGTGTAAGTTTGATCATAAATTCGCTCCCAACATTCTCCCCAGATTGGAGGTATCGAGATATGCGACCAATGAGAGCTTATCGGCACATTTCCAACTCCAGGGCAAAGTTGGTGTATATGACATATGGGATAAAATGTTCCTGCACGTACCACGGATAAATCAATGATCAACTTCTTCCGTAATCTTTTCACTGCGGTACGGGACGGTGCCTTTGAAAGTAAAAAAATATATCACATATATATTTTTAATATAGTAATGTTGGAAAAATGTAAGGAAATATTTTGAATCACGTCACTACTTGTATGTATTTTATGTTTACTACTAAAATACTACCATGTATGAAAAAAAAAACTAGAAAATATCAAATAAAAGTATAATGTAGTGGAATATTCAGGACACCAATTTTAATAAACTTGCCCCATAATTTACTCACACATTCGTTTCTACGGTGTTGAAATACGATGAAACGCCAATATCCAAATGATACATACGAAAACCCTTGTTAACCAAACGTGGAATAACATAAACCTGACGTGCGGTTTTTTCCACCGTACAAACTTTATAATGTGTTGTTATACGAAAGTCTGCTTAGTAATTGTACGAAATTTAATCATCTCGTTACACCGTGTACCACAAATCACTCTCCACGATAGTTGCATCCCAAGCTTACTAACCTTTAACGAGAGCTCCCATTAAAACCTGCACCGTGGATTACTCGTTATTCGCATTAGCCAGTGGGAACGAGAACGGGGCACTCTTCAGCTATTGTTCGGAATTTTCATAAAACTTTGCGCATGCTAGAATAATACGAAACAAATGAGAAAACAGCAACTCCATCATCAGATACTCGGTACGTCGCTTTTTTGCACTTCCTTTGCACAGCACGCTGCACACCACTAAACCCCTCGACGCTTAATGCCCCAGGTTCTGTGTTCTGCGTTCCCAGCCCCGAATTCCGAGCAGCAAAGTTTCACAATCTTGACCTCGCGCCCGTGCCTTCCCGGGATTCGGAAGGATCGTTTGCCCTCCCCGGTCACCTCCGCGCTCGTACTGAATCGCTCGTTTCGCTCTTTGATGCTACATTTTTCTCGTGATTTGTTCACCCCTTTTCGCGCACGCCTCCCCCACTGGTTCCTTAAGCAGCGATCTTTTCGAGAAGTTTTCGTTATTATTTATATTTCTAACCCAATCATCATAGCAACTTTCTTGCGCAACAATCTTCGTTAAGGAAGTGGTGCATTTGTTTCTGCATTCTTTCCCAGGCGTGCGTTTTTTCGCCCCTCATTCGTTTTTCTTTTCTTCTACTTTTCCTTAACAACTGCCCTGGCTGTTTATGTTCCGCGGAACAGTTGGAGCAAATAATTTTCGGCACGGCACAGTCCGGATTATCTGCTTCCCTGGAGCATCGCTTTTATCCATTAAGGACACCCCGGTGAGTGCCACTGACGAACGAGCGCGGCAAGATTGTGCTCTAAAATCTCTACTGATTCTAATTAGTGCTGATATCATAAGAGCGGTAAATGTATTGTTTTGATAGCACTATGTTTTAATTAACACTCAACTTAAAGATGTTGTATGATTTATTAAAAAAAACAAAATGCCGAAGAGATGAGAGCGTTTTGCTCGTGATAAACACTTCACATGGAAAGAGAACTATTAAAAGAAGCTCAAGAATCGACCGAAACAGTGACGTCTTCGTGCATCCAGAGCAAAGCTGCTAAAAACAAACTTGATGAGAAGATATGTTTTTGCTCGCAGTCGGAACCGTTCTCACAGCGCTGGGCTCCATCAAAAATCATTCCACCCACTAGGTTTCCACTTTTTTCCCACCACCCGCCCGAACAACGAGGGGCAACAGATGGATGAAATATATATGAAGCTCAGAATAAATGTCGTACCATTTATCAAAGACAGACCCTCGGGATGGTTCACCGATGAGACTGGTTCAAAAAGACTGCGACATCGTGCGCACACACACACACACGTCCACAAAAAACAACCCGTGTCCGTAACGAGGAACTTTAAGGGCACAAAAAATCTCTCCCCAAGTGAAGATGAATTGAAAGCCAGCTCGCTGGAATCTGTCGCGCTGTATACGTACGGAACGAGCGAGCCGAAACGGTGGAAAGAAAGTATCAACGTATCATATCCTTCCCCCGGTGCCCGGTAGTCTCCGCCAGACGGAAAACACAGCGTTTTGCGAGAGTTCGTCACTGCTCTGCCCTGGACTGCTGCAGCGGTGAAATATTTGATCCAATCACAACGCGATCCCGCCACGGGCCGGTCGCGATTCCATCTCGAAAATCACACCATCCATCCATCCACTGAAGCGTTGCCTGTCTCCCGCTCGCACATGATTAAGCGATCGCTGTACATCACCCACCGAGGCCGGGGTTTCCGAGGCACACAATACGGCCGTGGAATGCCATTTCGCAACTCATTATGTTTTTACTCGCTATGCAAACCGGTGAGCCGGCGTGTGTTCTTAAAAACCAGACAGACGGCTTACTGTGCGGATGAGACGGCGAAAGCAATTTTCCGACATCACACATTTTTAACTGACACAAGAAATTACTCTTCTTCAGCGAGTTTCGCTCGGTTCGTCGTTTCTATTGCTCACACTTAGAGTCATATGTTCCTAACAAAAAAAAACATAAAAAGCTACCTTCCGCCATATGGTCATTCCGGTTCGTTGGCTTCAGCTCGCCGTGCTTGACCAAAAATCTGTTGCAATTCAGTGTGCAATCAGGCGGTGTGCAAGTGATGCATCCATCATGTTCCCACTCAAACCCGGATCCGGACACTGCCAGCATGTGGAGATATCACCACCACCGGGGACGGGAATGAATAACTCGCCGTCCGAAGATGATGGAGTCACGTCCACGGGCACGATCGTCTTCGACTGGCCAGAGCAGACTTTTCGGTTGAAATTGCACCAGACACACACACGCCCACGATTCGCCGTCCCACTCTGGACAGGTGGTGGGATAGGTCAGCACAAGCAAAAAACCGGGCTACTATGTTGTGCTCTCGAGCTTAGAGGACATTTCGAAGGGCATTTCACTCGCAAAGCTCAATGCTAGCTGTCGGTCCTTGCAGCGTTGCGGAGTGTTTCAAGAGACCAGCGTTCTCTCGTTGAGGTTGATTCTTGCATTCAAATGGCTGTTTCGAAAGAATGGCCAATAAATGCCCTCGGATGACACAATATGTCGGTTATTTCTGGAACATGTTGATGGCCACAGACTCCCTCATTTGTATTCCTGACCAGCACGGATGGTCTTGATGGACAGTGTTAAGCTAGACGAAAAAGGAAAACTCCCTTGACAGATGCAACTGTGGTTCGTCAGAATTAATTATGATTATTAATAAAAAATAAGATCCGAACTCTTCCAATTTTAATAATAAAAAAATCGTTTTGAAACGCTCGTAAATGTTGGCGTAACAATTTGCCTTGAAAAACTCGTCGTTCAAAAAACCCAGCCACCCAAGCACTCTTTATAAAAAAAACGGTTAATATCTTCAATGGCACATCTCACTTAGGGCGGTAAAAATCAAACACCCGGTAAACCCCCGCTACACCACGCATATGCCCGTTCCTCCAGTAAGTTGCACAT
>KZ068820.1:29729-41504 GCA_002091845.1 Anopheles cracens
CCTGCTGGCGGGGGGTTAAAAGGGCGTTCGTTGGGCGAGCCGCCGTGTTTTCTCGCGTGTTACTCATGTAAGCCAGCCGTCCCGGCCTCGCGCCAGCTGGAGCTGCTTGCGAACATCGTGTCGTACACACGCGTAAGCGCTCTCCTGCCCCACCTGCCTGAGCTCGCTCGCTTCTTAAGCTCTATGCAAACATAAACACTTCCTAGCCCGGAGACTTTACAAGAACATCTGCAAAAATGGTCTTTAAATCACAAAAAAAAACACACACACAAGCGATTCTTCTTTCTTTGGCCTTTATCTTTCCGGGGTCGGTTGTTTTATTTTTTTGCTCGCCACCGTCCTTTGTTTTCGCTTAAGCGCCCCGCTGAAGACAGGACAATCGGTTTGGACGTGGTTTTTGCTCTGCAAAACGCGCTAATCTTCAAAGTTCAACCAAAGTTGAGCTGACAACGGACTTTTCTTCTCCGCTTCTGGCTTGTGCTGCGCGCTCCCTGTCCCTGTTACAAAAGGTGAGTGTTTTATGGACCCGCCGCTTTTGTGACATCGCCAGCGCCATAAAACCGTCTTCATTTTTCACCCCTCACGGTCTTACCGGAAGGTACAGGCAGAGGGCATTCGTCCGGCAGGGTAATGGTTTCTTAATTTCTTATCGCAGCACAATGGGCAGCAGCAGTTCGCCAAACCGTCTGGACAGAAAATAAGCATATTTTATAATACATAGCAGTTTTAATAGATCCTATTCCGGCGCGAAATATGTATCACACTGGCAAATAAAACGTTCATTATTCGAGCGGTTTTCACGTTGAGCGTCAAAAACCTGATTCAGCCCGGAAGTATGCAACCTGCAAGACAAAAGTTTCACTAACGCATCGACGCAAGTGTGCCAGTGGCAGATAGTCGAGCGAATCCTATATATGCTTTGATTATAAGTTCTTTTATCACTGCTTTGTATAAAGTCTACTAAATAATAACTTTTACCAATTTGGAATATACTTTCCACGGGAAATTGCCTTTCTTACAATTTTTAAGATGTCATTACTAAATCATGGAATAGTTGGACTTTCCTGCAATATGCAAAACAAACTGTCCCCATAGTGCGGCGGTTTTTCGTCTCCCTAGTCTTGCCGCGAGGGCTACTTTAACTTCAAGACAATCAGCGAAAACGATCGAACGGGCTGTGTGCCATTTTGCATGACAAAAAACATCTTTTCCCCATCGTTCGGCGCGTAGTACCGGGAAACCGGGCGCAAGTGGTTCCGATATTTGCTCCGCCGACCTCCGCCTTCAGTTCATGCGTGTATGGGCGTGTACTTGCCGAAACTTTTTGCACAAATAGCTCAGGATGCCTTTGCCATTACCTCTCTCGGCACAGGCACAGAAATGTTTTAAAGCGTGTGTCTAATTTCGGTGCGAGACGATCTTCGAATAACGAGCTCGCTGTTGAAATGTTAGTGAATGGATCGAGGATCTCTAATGGAGAAGCCAACAAAAAAGTGTTGCAACAAAGCTATCATTTCGAAATGCTATAGTGGATCTTCCTTACGCAGCAAACCGACTGTTCTTCCATCGCTACTAATCCCAGCTCAATGCTCTGTTGCTACTCGATTAATCTCTTATCGTTTGTGAATCTTCCGCTCGTTTGATTCCTTTTTTATCCGTTCCCGCTTCTGAGCAAACCGACGGAAAGGCTAAGAACATGGGGAGGTGCGGAAGGGGCGAAGGACCACCCCCTCCCACTGCCAGGAAGCAAGCAAAAGCGCCAAGACGATGGTTTTGGCAATTGAATTTACCTGTAGCTTCGCTGGTTGCTGCGCGCTTGCCGTTGCGGGCGACCCGAAACCGAACGTCACCCACCCAAGGCTGGAAGTTCGCTGGAACAGGCACAAAAGGAAAACTCATCCGATGATTTCCACCCGTGCTCCCCATTCTCCACGCACACAGCTCGCTTCGGTGCTTCGCCACTGAGCATGCCATGCCTCTCGGGAAGTTTGTCGTTACCGCTCGACGGCCGACGGAGCCGAGGCTTCCGAAATCGACATGATGGTAATGTTCCTCGAAAAAAGACAGCTAAACGGAACAAACAGGCGGAGGCAGTCGTTGGGGGGACCGTGGGAAAACGCACAAACACATTCCACCGGGAAACTTGGACCCGGCCACAGTTTCCCTCATTTGTTAGCATTCAAACGACATTCGGTCAGGGTCCGCGTTACGGGTACATTAACATGAAGACATTCAGCGTTCGCTCGAACGAACGCCCTGTGTCCTGCCGGCATGCCGAAAAGTATCGTTACAGCCTCCTTCGCGTTCGTCCGCCCCCCCCCCACCCCCCGGCGATGTCAACTCTCTGGAGTGTCCCCCAGTGATGGCGGGAAATGAACAGCTGGAACCGATATATCTCTCACCAATTTTTGCCAGAGGCAGCACAGATCATCGGTCGAAATGATTATCGGCTGGAGGGGGGGGGGGGGGGGGGTGACCGAGGGAGATGATAGCGATGATAATCATGATTACGATGCTAAACAAATCGGCTCGATCGGGATTACGCGCGGGGTGGTATCTCTGCAGTGTGGCAGTGTGTGTGTGTGTCCACGCTGTAGATATACTCATAAATTGTCGAAAACGAGAAGCAAGAAAAGTAACGACTTGCAAACGTTTTCCAGTCGTTCTTGTGTCTTGTGTCACTGGTAGAAGGACCGTCCCGAGGCCATTACTGTACACAGGACGACTTCGCGAACGATACGATACACGCGCATTCGAAAATGGCCTCCGGGAGGACGGGATTTGGGAGGTTTAAAAATACATCGTTCGCGTTATTAACAACAAATCATTACGCTGAAACGCCTCATTGAGAAGATTTGATGTGACAGTTCGTGGAGATGCCTCTGTTGCCATTGTGGAATGTAATTTAGTGAGATTGTTTGTTTTGCTTCGCACGCCGCACAATTCGATGTGGAAAAGGAGCAAGATGCGAAATGCATTGCGTATATTAAGGTTGATTCGATCGTAGGCGCTTCAGAGTATGCAATCCACATAGCGATAATGCTGTATTGAACCTCGGAAAATACGCATTAAACTGCTAAATAGTGTACTCTGTAGTGGAGATTGCATACTTTATGGTGGAAACTTGCCAATGTTGCTACTTGCTATCAGATAATGAATTGATGCCTCAGCAAATTGCGGACGATTGCTGCGAAATAAGACCACCGAATTGTGCTATCAAACACATTCATCCAGAAACCGTTCTTCCCGCAACACGGGCAACAATCGATTCGCAGACAAAACAACGAAACGAAACTAAGGCGTAGCTGATTGCGAGTTATTTTCTCTCTGCTGGGTCAGCAGCAGCAGTAGCAGTAAATTCACGGCATTTGAGATGCTAGTCCTTCTCACGCTGTGATACTATCGGCAACAAAGACCGGAAATGAAACGACTCAGGCACCCCCGTCTCCAATCGCTTTAAGAAAATGGTGTTATTTGAACGACATAATGTGGAAAAACGCACAAACACATTCCACCGGGAAACTTGGACCCGGCCACAGTTTCCCTCATTTGTTAGCATTCAAACGACATTCGGTCAGGGTCCGCGTTACGGGTACATTGTTGGAACTATTAATGTTAAGGTTATAAAATGGTTATATCTCCCGAATATCTGAAATATCTACCGCTAACATGAAAAATAGACGCAAGATCATTATCCTAATATCCCATCTCCAAGGCAATCCTTTGGTCTTAATAGTTTTGAATTCACTTCCATAACATTGCAATAACTAATATTTTGCTGCTTAATTCATATAGCGTTGTTTCAGACACAGTGTCAAAGCCATGAATCAATTACACTGGAAAGCGTTGGTATATTTGAACAACAAAACTTAGTCAATTAGCAAGTATGCAAACGCCAAGACATGAATTTATCTGTTTTGTAATTTGCGCACTCACATTTTTCAGTGCTGTAAATTTTGATTAACTGTAAAACTGGTTAACTGTAAATTTATTTGGACTTATTTTTCTATTCAACCATTCAACAACGTTTATCAAGCCAACTCTAAAATGGTAAAATCTTATATGACGATGGTTTCTATAGTAGCCGCAGTATGACATGTAGGGGAAGTACAAATTGGTAGGGGCAGTAACAGTGTCCATGGTGATTGTTGCAGTCCTGCACCGGTCGCCATAGCTGCCCATAGTGAGTCGGGATGAAAGAAGTGAGATGGGAGTGAGCGTCACGCGTGAGAAATCCCATTGCTAACATTTATATGTCGATTTAAAATAAAAGCAAATAAAATCATTCCGGTGGATTGAGTAAAGTTGCTCCGAAAAGTATGTAATCTGCGCTTCTATGCGTAACGGCTCCTTCATGAACTTATAGATTCATATTACACCCACGGAATTGCATACTTTGCGGCACTAGCTCCTATGAATACTAGATAAAAGACACAGCATTTGCTCTATACTTGCTGCACAAAGCCTACTCTGTGGAGAGAGCAAAAAGAAACTTATCGATACGTTCATAATACTAGAAACAGAAAAAACAACGAAATGAAGCTGCAGTTTACGGAGGTCACGTTGACATGCCGCGTGCGGAGCAGCTGCGGGGTCGGGAAAATTACAACGTCCCCGTTCCCGAATCGGACCGCCGTTTCCAGTGATCGAACGCAACACAGAAGGTAAATCTGTACGCACTCTGAACTCTGATGAACGATTTTCCCCTCTCGACAAGAGGGAGATGAGGACTTGAGGGATGAAAATCAATCAAAACAAGCATAAACGTAACGCGACTGAAACAAAAAGCAGCAACAAAACACACACACACACACGCACATTGAAATCGTGTTTTTCACAATTCTTTGCACAATATGCCAAACCTGTCTTTTATTTTGAAAACAACTTGCGACAAAAAGACTATTAATACGTTATTTTCCATTTTCCGGTTCCACATCATGAATAGTTATGGACCTTTCAATATATCCAGTATATTCAAAAGCCCATTGCGGGTAAAAAAAAAACAAATTGTAGTGTGCAAAGCCATACATTTAGCTCAGTTTGTTCGGGTTCTTGTTGTTAGTTGTATGTAAGGATGTTTCCATTTGCCAGAGGCAGCACAGATCATCGGTCGAAATGATTATCGGCTGGTGGATTTAGAGTTCTTCTTGGTTTTTCTCTGCTCTCGGCTTCCTCTGTCCACCCACGAGTGGGGGAGTGATATATCCTTACGGTTCATTTATATCACCCTCGCCGTCACCCTCCCGTTGCGCTCGGACCGAGAGAGTGTGATGGCCTCTGCCGGGAAATGTTGGCATGTGTGTGTGCGTGTGTGTGTGTGAGTGCGGGCACTGTATTACACAGCAAAGGTCTCCGGTTTTTTCCCTTGTCCATAACGATGTCAACATGTATCCCGTGTGCACCGGCCAGGAGGTGAGTGGGAAAATCGATGGTGATGGATAGGAAATTCAATGGAACACATTCGGATCGCAATGGACCCGTCACAGATTTACGGTTGGCTGCGGAACGATAAGTCTCTGAAATAGCGCCATCAGCAGTGCAAAGAACATTTTTTCTCTACTAGTTAAATCGGCCCGGTTACACTCGGGATGAAATAGAACGTTGTTTCGTTAGTACTTTTCAGTTTGGCGTAGTAAAAAAGATGTAAATTTCTACTGATGCCTTGATTTTGAAGAAGATATCTTTAGCAAATTTGTAATCTGTTGTGGTGTTATCCTTGTTATACTGGAGCTATGACACGATCTGGCACTGGAAGTATTGTCTGGTGGAAACCGATTCCATCAGCTATTCTAGCATTTTAACTCAATTATTGTATGTAATGAACAAAATGAGCCTAGTTAATTTTTGAATATGAGTTTTATCAATTCGAACCATTTTTTTTGCAATATTCCAGGCTATTAATGGATTGGAAATTGGTAGTGTGCTTGCGAGAAATACTTTTCTGATATCTGACCACTAAAGAGCGATTAAAACGATGAGGTAATGCTCTTTTCACAATTCTTTGCACAATATGCCAAACCTGTCTTTTATTTTGAAAACAACTTGCGACAAAAAGACTATTAATACGTTATTTTCCATTTTCCGGTTCCACATCATGAATAGTTATGGACCTTTCAATATATCCAGTATATTCAAAAGCCCATTGCGGGTAAAAAAAAAAACAAATTGTAGTGTGCAAAGCCATACATTTAGCTCAGTTTGTTCGGGTTCTTGTTGTTAGTTGTATGTAAGGATGTTTCCAATAATTCTCAGCCATGCTTTACTTGTTACACAACGTTAAGAACTGAATGGCCACTATTTGATATGCCGCGGAAATTCAGGCGCTCATGCTGTTTTGTCCATGTGTATGGTCAGAAAGCATTTTTGAGCATTTTTATTTTAAAAAACACGCCTAGGATGGTTTTTACATGTTTCAACTTGATCCATGTCTCAAATGCGTATGAAATTGTTGGAACTATTAATGTTAAGGTTATAAAATGGTTATATCTCCCGAATATCTGAAATATCTACCGCTAACATGAAAAATAGACGCAAGATCATTATCCTAATATCCCATCTCCAAGGCAATCCTTTGGTCTTAATAGTTTTGAATTCACTTCCATAACATTGCAATAACTAATATTTTGCTGCTTAATTCATATAGCGTTGTTTCAGACACAGTGTCAAAGCCATGAATCAATTACACTGGAAAGCGTTGGTATATTTGAACAACAAAACTTAGTCAATTAGCAAGTATGCAAACGCCAAGACATGAATTTATCTGTTTTGTAATTTGCGCACTCACATTTTTCAGTGCTGTAAATTTTGATTAACTGTAAAACTGGTTAACTGTAAATTTATTTGGACTTATTTTTCTATTCAACCATTCAACAACGTTTATCAAGCCAACTCTAAAATGGTAAAATCTTATATGACGATGGTTTCTATAGTAGCCGCAGTATGACATGTAGGGGAAGTACAAATTGGTAGGGGCAGTAACAGTGTCCATGGTGATTGTTGCAGTCCTGCACCGGTCGCCATAGCTGCCCATAGTGAGTCGGGATGAAAGAAGTGAGATGGGAGTGAGCGTCACGCGTGAGAAATCCCATTGCTAACATTTATATGTCGATTTAAAATAAAAGCAAATAAAATCATTCCGGTGGATTGAGTAAAGTTGCTCCGAAAAGTATGTAATCTGCGCTTCTATGCGTAACGGCTCCTTCATGAACTTATAGATTCATATTACACCCACGGAATTGCATACTTTGCGGCACTAGCTCCTATGAATACTAGATAAAAGACACAGCATTTGCTCTATACTTGCTGCACAAAGCCTACTCTGTGGAGAGAGCAAAAAGAAACTTATCGATACGTTCATAATACTAGAAACAGAAAAAACAACGAAATGAAGCTGCAGTTTACGGAGGTCACGTTGACATGCCGCGTGCGGAGCAGCTGATGTTTCCAATAATTCTCAGCCATGCTTTACTTGTTACACAACGTTAAGAACTGAATGGCCACTATTTGATATGCCGCGGAAATTCAGGCGCTCATGCTGTTTTGTCCATGTGTATGGTCAGAAAGCATTTTTGAGCATTTTTATTTTAAAAAAACACGCCTAGGATGGTTTTTACATGTTTCAACTTGATCCATGTCTCAAATGCGTATGAAATTGTTGGAACTATTAATGTTAAGGTTGTAAAATGGACTAGGATTGTAAATGTAAAACACGCCTAGGATGGTTTTTGCATGTTTCAACTTGATCCATGTCTCAAATGCGTATGAGATTGTTGGAACTATTAATGTTAAGGTTATAAAATGGTTATATCTCCCGAATATCTGAAATATCTACCGCTAACATGAAAAATAACTCAATTATTGTATGTAATGAACAAAATGAGCCTAGTTAATTTTTGAATATGAGTTTTATCAATTCGAACCATTTTTTTTGCAATATTCCAGGCTATTAATGGATTGGAAATTGGTAGTGTGCTTGCGAGAAATACTTTTCTGATATCTGACCACTTTGCCAGAGGCAGCACAGATCATCGGTCGAAATGATTATCGGCTGGTGGATTTAGAGTTCTTCTTGGTTTTTCTCTGCTCTCGGCTTCCTCTGTCCACCCACGAGTGGGGGAGTGATATATCCTTACGGTTCATTTATATCACCCTCGCCGTCACCCTCCCGTTGCGCTCGGACCGAGAGAGTGTGATGGCCTCTGCCGGGAAATGTTGGCATGTGTGTGTGCGTGTGTGTGTGTGAGTGCGGGCACTGTATTACACAGCAAAGGTCTCCGGTTTTTTCCCTTGTCCATAACGATGTCAACATGTATCCCGTGTGCACCGGCCAGGAGGTGAGTGGGAAAATCGATGGTGATGGATAGGAAATTCAATGGAACACATTCGGATCGCAATGGACCCGTCACAGATTTACGGTTGGCTGCGGAACGATAAGTCTCTGAAATAGCGCCATCAGCAGTGCAAAGAACATTTTTTCTCTACTAGTTAAATCGGCCCGGTTACACTCGGGATGAAATAGAACGTTGTTTCGTTAGTACTTTTCAGTTTGGCGTAGTAAAAAAGATGTAAATTTCTACTGATGCCTTGATTTTGAAGAAGATATCTTTAGCAAATTTGTAATCTGTTGTGGTGTTATCCTTGTTATACTGGAGCTATGACACGATCTGGCACTGGAAGTATTGTCTGGTGGAAACCGATTCCATCAGCTATTCTAGCATTTTAACTCAATTATTGTATGTAATGAACAAAATGAGCCTAGTTAATTTTTGAATATGAGTTTTATCAATTCGAACCATTTTTTTTGCAATATTCCAGGCTATTAATGGATTGGAAATTGGTAGTGTGCTTGCGAGAAATACTTTTCTGATATCTGACCACTAAAGAGCGATTAAAACGATGAGGTAATGCTCTTTTCACAATTCTTTGCACAATATGCCAAACCTGTCTTTTATTTTGAAAACAACTTGCGACAAAAAGACTATTAATACGTTATTTTCCATTTTCCGGTTCCACATCATGAATAGTTATGGACCTTTCAATATATCCAGTATATTCAAAAGCCCATTGCGGGTAAAAAAAAAAACAAATTGTAGTGTGCAAAGCCATACATTTAGCTCAGTTTGTTCGGGTTCTTGTTGTTAGTTGTATGTAAGGATGTTTCCAATAATTCTCAGCCATGCTTTACTTGTTACACAACGTTAAGAACTGAATGGCCACTATTTGATATGCCGCGGAAATTCAGGCGCTCATGCTGTTTTGTCCATGTGTATGGTCAGAAAGCATTTTTGAGCATTTTTATTTTAAAAAACACGCCTAGGATGGTTTTTACATGTTTCAACTTGATCCATGTCTCAAATGCGTATGAAATTGTTGGAACTATTAATGTTAAGGTTATAAAATGGTTATATCTCCCGAATATCTGAAATATCTACCGCTAACATGAAAAATAGACGCAAGATCATTATCCTAATATCCCATCTCCAAGGCAATCCTTTGGTCTTAATAGTTTTGAATTCACTTCCATAACATTGCAATAACTAATATTTTGCTGCTTAATTCATATAGCGTTGTTTCAGACACAGTGTCAAAGCCATGAATCAATTACACTGGAAAGCGTTGGTATATTTGAACAACAAAACTTAGTCAATTAGCAAGTATGCAAACGCCAAGACATGAATTTATCTGTTTTGTAATTTGCGCACTCACATTTTTCAGTGCTGTAAATTTTGATTAACTGTAAAACTGGTTAACTGTAAATTTATTTGGACTTATTTTTCTATTCAACCATTCAACAACGTTTATCAAGCCAACTCTAAAATGGTAAAATCTTATATGACGATGGTTTCTATAGTAGCCGCAGTATGACATGTAGGGGAAGTACAAATTGGTAGGGGCAGTAACAGTGTCCATGGTGATTGTTGCAGTCCTGCACCGGTCGCCATAGCTGCCCATAGTGAGTCGGGATGAAAGAAGTGAGATGGGAGTGAGCGTCACGCGTGAGAAATCCCATTGCTAACATTTATATGTCGATTTAAAATAAAAGCAAATAAAATCATTCCGGTGGATTGAGTAAAGTTGCTCCGAAAAGTATGTAATCTGCGCTTCTATGCGTAACGGCTCCTTCATGAACTTATAGATTCATATTACACCCACGGAATTGCATACTTTGCGGCACTAGCTCCTATGAATACTAGATAAAAGACACAGCATTTGCTCTATACTTGCTGCACAAAGCCTACTCTGTGGAGAGAGCAAAAAGAAACTTATCGATACGTTCATAATACTAGAAACAGAAAAAACAACGAAATGAAGCTGCAGTTTACGGAGGTCACGTTGACATGCCGCGTGCGGAGCAGCTGCGGGGTCGGGAAAATTACAACGTCCCCGTTCCCGAATCGGACCGCCGTTTCCAGTGATCGAACGCAACACAGAAGGTAAATCTGTACGCACTCTGAACTCTGATGAACGATTTTCCCCTCTCGACAAGAGGGAGATGAGGACTTGAGGGATGAAAATCAATCAAAACAAGCATAAACGTAACGCGACTGAAACAAAAAGCAGCAACAAAACACACACACACACACGCACATTGAAATCGTGTTTTATGGTTCGATTCTATGACTCTACTTTACTTCTCCTGTGTTGCTGTTGTAGTTTCGCCGTTGTTCTGCTTAATGCGTGTGGTGGGACATGCTGTTATGAGTGGCGAATCTGTTCGTTCGGCACAAACTATGGACAAAGTTTGCTTCGCGGAGGTGTGAAAAAAACTTAGCTAGGAAGCGTGGCCACGCCGCAGATTGCAGTGTAGGGTGTGTACATCAACACCCGCGGTCCATACCATCACACTCACACACACACACTCACACACACAGAGTCTCATAGATGAAGTTTTCTCCATTCTCTTCCGGATGCGGTATTCCCTAGGGTTCCGTGGCTTTTTATTGGCAATTTAATGGCAAACGCCATTTTACGACGCCCATCCCATTCTTATTTCATTTCGCGACACAGTGTGCTTTCATCGTCGATCGTCTCCACCAAATGCGTTCAGATTTTCTAAAGAGCGATTAAAACGATGAGGTAATGCTCTTTTCACAATTCTTTGCACAATATGCCAAACCTGTCTTTTATTTTGAAAACAACTTGCGACAAAAAGACTATTAATACGTTATTTTCCATTTTCCGGTTCCACATCATGAATAGTTATGGACCTTTCAATATATCCAGTATATTCAAAAGCCCATTGCGGGTAAAAAAAAAAACAAATTGTAGTGTGCAAAGCCATACATTTAGCTCAGTTTGTTCGGGTTCTTGTTGTTAGTTGTATGTAAGGATGTTTCCAATAATTCTCAGCCATGCTTTACTTGTTACACAACGTTAAGAACTGAATGGCCACTATTTGATATGCCGCGGAAATTCAGGCGCTCATGCTGTTTTGTCCATGTGTATGGTCAGAAAGCATTTTTGAGCATTTTTATTTTAAAAAAACACGCCTAGGATGGTTTTTACATGTTTCAACTTGATCCATGTCTCAAATGCGTATGAAATTGTTGGAACTATTAATGTTAAGGTTGTAAAATGGACTAGGATTGTAAATGTAAAACACGCCTAGGATGGTTTTTGCATGTTTCAACTTGATCCATGTCTCAAATGCGTATGAGATTGTTGGAACTATTAATGTTAAGGTTATAAAATGGTTATATCTCCCGAATATCTGAAATATCTACCGCTAACATGAAAAAAACGTCGATCACAGAGGATGCTGTGAAACGTTTGCTG
>KZ068821.1:13061-26681 GCA_002091845.1 Anopheles cracens
AATTTCCGTACCAAACGCCCTTTCGAGAACCGGTGGCGACTAAGCGTACAAATACGAAAAAGCATGCAACTATTTCTCATCAGCAAACCAGCAAACTCTCCGTTCTCGGTGCTCAAAGAATGAGGCGACTTTCCGATTAGAGACTGAACTGGGAGAGAGCCATCCGTAAACCATCCCGACTCGAACCGCCTTGTGCTCCTCTGTCTGCAGATGTTTCGCCATTCTTTATTGTGCCCTCGGTTGCACAACTAATGACAAATAATAAAAAAGCAAGCACTTGGAGTGTGATTTAACGAGGTTAGTTTTGGGAGCAAAATTGTTCGCGAACGAGCATAATTGATTGCATCAAAGCTCAGCAAGGAGCAAGTTTTAGCATTTTTTTCTCTCAACCTAACAAGCGTGATGGATCAAAGGAAAAACGATAGGTGCACCACAGTGGGACATCGGAAGTTTTCTAGTGTTATGTAGAATCATTTCTCCCTCGTCTACTTATCAGAGCAAAATTTCATACTAGCTACTGAACGGCTCACACTGCAGGGTTAGTGAAGCGTTTGTACCTCGTCACGTTTCTTCATGTTCCATTTTGGCCACGTTTTCTTTTCTCCGCTCGTCGACTGTGTTTCCGTCCTTGATGGTGTGGTGTTGGCGAGACCTGTTCAATGCCGGAGCCCGGTTTTCTTTAGGCCTCGTTCCTCCTATCCGATCACAAAATTAATCGAACATTATCGTGCTCTTTGTTTTAAATGCCAATCAAGCAGAAGAAGTTGCCACCCCGAAACCGGTGGTGGTAGTGGTTTCACGATATGTATGCGTGCGCACTTCAGATCTAGGTGTTTTCTCTTTTTTTCTCTCTCTCTTCCTCTCTCTCTATTTCCCCGTATCCTACAGCATTATTTTATAGCATAACCCGCGCACATCCCTTGTCTCTCGGACATAAAGCCTTGTTAATGGCGACCACCGTTTGATCTTTTTGCGAGCCTCCACAAACCGTGCCATGGTAATTCGCTGCTGCGTTCAATTTATGTTCCCGTCCTTCGATGCTTTATCCCAGTGCACACGAATGCCGCAATTGCGGACGAGCGGATAGTTTCACAAACTATCTTTATCTGTCTCCCCATGGTATAGTCGCGCACTGGTCCAGAAGGTGGGTTCCATTGCTCAAGGGCAAAACGCGGCTGTTCCTTCAAAGGGAGCACTTTTCCCCCGGTGTCGATGTCTTCCACGAATCAGTAAACGTTCCTTTATTGTGTGTGTTTCGTTGCCCATGCTGCATCGAAACTGTATTTTTAGTGCAAAGTGCACCACAAAAAGGTGGAAAATCTTAGCTTTCATGGCTATCTTCTTTCACATAACAAGCATATGTGTGTTGAGGTTAAATACTTTTAACCCAACACACCACTTGACCCGAGCGCTATCCTTTTTTCAATAATTTTTCACATCCTCACACCATAGATCTACCCCGTGAGCTCACATTTCGTTTATTATGGAAGATAAAATTAGCCAAAACAGCACGATATTTGCACCCCAGCTACTAAATTGTGGGAGAATCCACCCGAGTGGGAGAGAGAAATTCGCCTTCGGAGGCAAATTTTCATCATAATCGATCGCCGCTCGTTCTCTCCACTGCTTTTTCATCGAAAGATTGGAGCCACCGAACAAAAGGTTCAGGTGAACCGTGGAACAAAAATCAATTTGCAGAAGCAATCCTTTATGCTTTCATGCTCCTCTCGAGTTGGTCGTTAGCCGTAGCCATGATGGAGGTCATATGCATCGCACCATTCTAAATGTGAGAAAAAGAGAGCGAAAGAGAGGAGTGAATAGAAAGGAGGGTTAAATTGTCAAGAAGTAGAAAATATATGACGATCCATCGTCTCCCGGTGTGTCCGCTTTTTGCCACCTCTTTGCGACAGAACATGATTGTCGCTGGGGTCGGATGCTGCGGTCGGTGTCCTTCGCTCGAGATCTGGCGGAACGGTTGGGTTTTTGTTTTAAGGTTTTATGTATCTTTCGATCCTTCGCGCACTCCGCCGCACTGCCCTTCAATTAACCTCGCAGCACACACGACTGGTGCCGGGGTAGAGTGAAAAGTTGTAGCAGTGGCTACCAACAAACCAAAAACGAACGCAAAATCCGCATGAGATGATATCCCTTTACAACGATCCTTAAAATGTTCGTATGTGTACACTTCTTCGCGTGGTGGTGGTGGGTGGCGTTTTTTTTTTTGTTAGCAAATAACTTATTCCATGGAGCATATTTTGGTGCGCAAGGAAAGCTGTAAAAAGCATGTAAAGGATAACGGAAAAGTATGCAGAAGAGGTGAAGCCGTGATGGAACTTGGCGAGTTAAAGGTCAACAAAATGTCATACTGACGTGTGCGCAGCATTGGCGTTCGTTGTTGTTTCAGAACACTAGCAATGAAGCGAGCGAGAGAAAATGGCGATGTTCATGAATGTGTACAAATACAGCGTGTCATTTCTCCCTTTGTAAAAATCTCATGAAACAGGGAGGTTCTTCTGAGGTTATAAGAGTAAATTATTTTGCAAGTTGTACGAGTGCCTACACCATTTGTATCGCCGTGCACCTATTAAGTTAGGGTGCTCTTTTCTGTACATGAAAACTATTTGCATGGATCAAACATATATCTAAAGGAGGAGGTTATCAGAGAGCGAAAAAGTGTTCGAAAGAGAAACTGAACCTGCAAAAGTTGTTTTTATTTCCCGTCTCTCTTCACGATCGTGTAATCTACACTTTTAATATATGCTCTCATGCAAGCAACTTCCCAAACCACTCTCTCTCTCTTGGAAAACTCTCGAAACACTCCAACACATCGAAGAATGTCCACCATACGGTCGAGCGTTGCGGTTGTATGTGCGCAAAATTGCTTGTTCAACAAATTATTTAACCACTCGCGTGAAAATTGTTGAATGGTGGTCTCGGCCGGAGTCGAATCTTATGGAGATATTGCACACGGGTTGAGCCATTTGTTGAGCACCGAAGCGTAGGGACCATGAGCATTTGAGGTAGGAGCACCGGTCTTAGAGTACGTTAGACAGTTAATTAGTGGAAAATGTATCCACCGCTCCCATAAAGTTTGAAAGTAGTTTCCAATATTGTACGTATTTCTGAAATGTATGTCTCATCAATATATGGCATTGTATAGTTTAGTTGGGAACTGTAAAGACGCTTCTTTTGGCATATTTCTTGATTACTACAATCATCAGCAAGACATCTTCTCCCGGTACCAGAAGGAAACGTCCATTAGCAATTGTATTCGTCATTTCAATGCTGATGAATCAAGTCGATCAAAAATTAAACCCACCCATGAACTTCAAACTTCCTGTTCTTTTCTTGCATTTAAAACATGGTAGAAGAGCAATTGAATTCGGTCGTTCCACGGATTAAAATCCCTTTGAAAATTTGTGATTTTCATGTTAAGACAGATTAACGCCGGGTGCAAGCAATATGAAAAATCTTTAGCCGCAAGTGGGGTCTTTTATAGTGGTGGTGTGTAATCTATGAATATGAATACTTGAATTTGATTAATGATACATATATGCCAGGTTTTTTGAACGCATTCAGGTGCCTGGTGCTTCCATAAATCATTAACCATATGAAAATATTGTTAACATGTTTCTATGTTCCTCATGAATCTATCATCAGGAATACATCAGATCCCGATTGGACGAGTTTGAGGATGTTGCTATTGAAGTACTTTTCATAATCGGTTGTTCGCTGTTAATAAACCTGTATGCATGGTTGATCCTCGATCGATGCTCCTACCAGCAGTGCTATGAAAAGCAAAGAGTTATTTTACCATAGTAATGAAATGCACTGAAATATAATGTGATTTTTCGTTGTGCAGTACTTTGCCTATATTTGAATGCTAGTTTTATTTTAAATATATTATTAGTATGTTTGTGTTGTCTAATGGGGTTTAGTTTTAAGTTTCTATCGTAATCGTTTGTGAGCGTGACTCCAAATCTCTTGCACACTCTAACCACTTAACCCAACAAGCTCCAAGTATGCTCCTTCCTCATTTTTGATCGTAACTCTTCATTCCCCGATTATCCTCTTCGCTTGTTAGCTCCTGCTCAGATCCGATATTAATATCCATAGAGCTACTTCAGTGTAAAGCGAGCTTGCGCGCATCGTACATTGCACTTGTGCTGCCTGCTCCACGCTCCTAGTATGTGTATGTGTGTGTGTGTGCTGCGTCCCGAGCATCGGAACAAAGCGAGAGTACAGTGTGCCATCACCACCGCGGCGGTCACCACCACCGAAGTTAATTTTCCCAAAGCCAAACATCGTAAAATAAAGGCTAAATGCAGCTGCGGAAAAACGCTGATGATGCTTCATTAAGCACGATTCTTCTGTTTACCCAGTCTACCCGGCCAGTAGTAGCGGCGTACCAGCCAGTGCAGCCGATAGGGCTGCCAACACAGTGCCGGGTGACGCTCGCAGCGGCAAGGAGCTTTATCGTCCAATTTATTCTAACATCCCTATGGACCAGCCAGACGCTTTCGCCTCGCCGCCTTACGTGGACGGACACACACGCACACGGGCACACTCGCTCCGTCGTAAGGTCCTCGAAACAACCCGAAATAATCCATCTGGGTGGTGGTAAGTGGAAGGCACTTCGCCTTACCAGTGCGCGCCTTTTTGCAACTACCCAATTTGTTATCCTCTTCCACTGCTCGTTCCATTCACGTACATGAACTTTGGTTTGACGATCATTATCATCGGCTCGCCGGTTAAAGAAGGTGAAAATTGCTCGCTATTGTTTCGACCGCGTAATCCAGCTTCTCTCCCGTGTAAAAACGATGAAAAACGATCACGACCGAACTTTCTCACTTAAAGTCGCGTCCTGTCGAGTTGTGGAAGAATCCGTAAAATAGGTGCCCCTTGCTTCACGGCTAGAACACAAGCAAGATTCGGAAAGTTTTTTTTCTGTGCCGCCTGGACAATGAGATCTAACGCGTGTAACACGCGACGACCCCGTGAAAGATTGCGTCATTTGCCGTAATCGGGCACTTCCACCGCTCATCACATCCATTCACCCTAATCTCGGTGCCTGCCAGCGGGTGATACGTCCGCTCTCGCTTTCTCTCTCTCTCTTTATTCCTCTCTTTCTTGCTTAGTTCCCCTCCATCACGTCACGGCTTTTAACGGAAAAACCCCAAACCTTTTGTGGACCAAAACCCGCGCCCGAAAGGTTCAAATAAACCGATTTATCGGTGTCGCTTTTTATCCTATTTTTTCGGAAGCCCACATAACAAGATTCAATGGAAAGTAATTGAGAGCATCAATGTATTGGTGCAACGTACAAACCTCCCAGCATTGGGAAATGAAAAACAAAGAAACCAGAAGGCAGGCGGATGGCCTGCGGTACGATCGAGGCACAGAGGAAAAGCCGCCGTTTTGCCCGCGGGAAGGAAAGAACAAAGAGGTAAAAGTAGCATTTTTTTACTATCGACGCTGTGTACTGTGGGAGTCCTTGGACAAGGAACGGGAGAAGACACACGGTGCCCATTCATCGGTAAAATATTTTGACCATTTTTCATCGGTATCGGTTTTTTGTTTCGTGAAGCTCGAATTCGGAAATTATTTAAATGCTCCCACAGCACTGTATAAAAACGCAACATACGGTGATATTGTATCCCGATAGGAGTCCTTTTCGTTCGTCCTTTTGCGTAGACAAGAATTCAGTGCAATCAGTTGTGATGGCGCCCGATCCAACCTTCTGGGGTTGGGGCGAGTTTTGCCTATTTTGTAGGTTTCTTTTTTGCGTTGTGGAGCGTGTCACGTGGCCTCGGTAGGTGCATGGAACAGATGCGTTTCGCAAACCACAAAGCCTGCGTAGTGCATAGTCATTTCTACTCTATCAGCTCGTGTTGCAGTAGAAACCGCACCACCAGCAGCACAAAAGAACTGCTAGGATAATCCACGTTCCCACTAATCCCTCCACCGGGGGTGAGCCACCATCGGGATTTTCCGTTCGGCAATACCAAATTTCCCGGCCGTTTCCCGGTGTCAGTTAATCCGATCCGAGTGTTTTTCCTGCGCCGTGTTTTTACTCCCTCACTTACAGTGCTTAACCGCACCGCATCATAACCACACGGGGGTTTCGTGCGGTTGGTGATGGTTTGGTGAAAAAAGTGCACCGCTCCTTACTTATAATAATTGTATCACCTCCCGACAAAAGCAGTTGACCACAAAACCCCAAAAATCCGGTCCACAAACTCCACGCACGCACAGAAACACACACCCGCACCGATTTTCCAGACCATTGCCCTTCGGTTCCGGACAGGAAATCGGTGTCGGTGTTATTGGTTGGTCAGCGCCAAGAGCCGGTACTGCCGGACTACTTCTCGCCTTTGGGCATGGACCGTAGCATGGACCGGGTGGGACGTGTAAATATTGTTGAAGATTATCGACTACGGGCAGTTGAAAAAATGAAGCAAATAATCCCCCGCCGGCGATATTCAATCGCCCAAGGCAGAAAACCTTACCCAGTAATGGAGAGGATCACCGAGCATACAGTTCCATTATCCGTATTGTGTGTCGTCACTTTTCCGAAAGCGTAAAGCAAAAGTTTCCTTTACATGTTAATTCAACTGCATGCATAAGCAATGGTGTGACATAATCCTCATCGCGCGTGTCCCCTCTGTGTATGTAAGTAGCGTCCCGAAGGCGGCGCTTCCTAGTCCTTACGCCAAACGGATAAAACCGTGGCTTCTGCATACAAACGACCGATAAACATCGACGATGACATGATATTAACATGTCATTAAGTGGCCACCATCCCGCCAAACTGCAGCTTTTTATTGCACGCGCGTATATTCTCCCCACAAACTTCGCACACACACTTTCACATGAAAGTAACATGATTAGTGGCGGGGTGGGGGGTCCCCGCTGGAAGTGGTTGATATTCGCACACACATAAAATGGAAAAGGCGTCGAACGCGGCGGACACACATTACCATATATGCGGGGTGTTTATTATTGCACGATCGATCGCGTCGCGACGCAGCATTCAATTGGGTGGAAAACAAATCATAATCGCTGTGTGATTTTTTTCGCTGTTTGGCGGTGGCAGAAAGTCAATCAAATTAATTCTTATCGCCGGCCTCCATCGTGATAATATGTTGTGTGTGTGCAGCGCTTTGCATACCTGTGTGCTCTGTTGCGTTACGCGCTTTCGCGGTCTCCTCTGTGTATGGTTGGTGCCGCCGTCTCGTATTTTATTGATTTCCATAATGAGTGTTTGACATGTTTATGGTGTGGCACTCAAATTTCTAATCGATTTTTATGTGCCTCTAATGTCGCTTATGTGTCTCATTTTGCTATATTTGCACAAACCGGCAAGATGGGGAGGCCGTAAACATATTTTAGCACCATCGTTAACACCGCAGCGCCACCGAAATGAGCAATGAACATTCAGTTCGGAAAGTTTTAGGGGCAGCTTGATTCGTTCCGACCTGCATGCTCGGATGCTAATGTTGTCTTTTCGACAATTTGATAACGCTTTCGTGTCTATCCGGTATGGAACATCCTTTGTTTGTGGTATTTATACATTTTGGGAAACTTTTCAGTGAGGCACAAGCTGCCGCGCTTTTCTATGGTTGGCAGCGAATGATTTTTAAAACCGCACTAAAGTGCGATTTAGGGTGTTGGGAAAAGTTTTCCCATTCCGAGTGCTTCATACTCCCTTCAGAAATGCCGTGTGTATGTGTGTGTGGGATGACACCAGCAAAAGCAACACCAAAAAATCATCTGGAATTTATTTTCCTGCTCGTCGTCTAGCACAGGAGGAAGCGTCCGAAACACATTTTCAGGAAACTGAGAAAAATCATCCCAAAGTTCTATCCACGAAATCGGCACAAAAAAAAACTAACATCCGGTAGTGTCTTTCCTGCCGTTGTTCCTGTGTACGGTGAATAATTGGAGTTCCACAGTTCCGTAGCCTTAGCTCGGATGCCTAAATGGATGAGTTTTCCTGCTTTCCTGAAAATGTTCCGCTCGTGGAATCGTGGGTAAACGATTGTCACATGATACGGGGGCCCCTCCACATTGTGGCCATGATTCACTGCGCGGTATTTATTTATTTGTACACTCGCTCCTAGACTTTAGCGTTTGCATGACTTTTCCATTCATCCTGCAAACATTCACTTGGCGCTCTCTGTAGCGTTCTGGCGTTTTTTTTTTTCACCGGAGCGATTTGCAACAGCGTATCCTATAAAAAATAAAACGCAATCGTTATGTAAATGTTCCCGTCCGGTCGATGAATGTTATCCCGAAATCATACCACCATACTCGGGAGGACCGTGGCTAATTTCTTAAATTTATCGAATTAAGCACTATTCTTATGGACTCGGGCAACAAAAAAAAACTTTAATGGATTTCCTGTTTGATTTTTATCGTCATCGGATTCGCCACAATGAGAGCCAACCATTAGATCGCTGGCAGTCGTAGCTAATAATGTTAAACTCGGTTTCCGCTCGGGGTAACAGTGTCGAAAAAAGGCAAACAAAGAATGCGAGGAACTCGTGCCATTACCCCGTGGAAGCAAGGGTGGGAATCCGAGGGGAATTTGAAAAGCAGGACTTCTACAATACACTAATGCATGCCAATTTCCCTCGATAAGTTCCGTTCGGAAGTGGATGAAAATGATGAAATCCAAACCCAATTATTAGCTCTTCCTGTTCAAATAAATTCGTCTCTGACTGCTATCGTGCATTGTGTCTGTGTCTGCCGATAAAATTGTGAACAGTGTGTCAACAAACAATACCCGTTTCGGACCATTGTTAATTGTTCTTCATGGGAAACAAATGTACCGATTTTTCTCGCACATACTTAAAATTGATTTACTGGAAAGAGAAGGGATACCACCCCCGGTTCCTGTATTGTCACCCAGCGGGAACGCTAACGCTCGAATGTAACATTTGTTCTTTCAACACATTTGCTCGTTAACCACACACTGTACGCGGCTCCGTTTTCGGTGTGTGTATTCGTCCGTGAAAAACCAGTGCCAACAAGCGCCCCGCGCGTGGTTTCAAGGTGGAAAATTGATTTGCATGCACCGGATTGTTGAATTAATGAGGAAATGCACTATCCTTCCCTCCCGTTCTCTCGCACTCATCAAACCATCCGACGGCCACATCCGGGCGTTTGTGTGATCGATTTGAATCTAGTGAAAAAAACGGATAAAAAGCCTTTCCGCCGCAGGCTTTCGCGTTTAAATAAATCAATATTTCAATTTCGATACTTTCGGTACGGCGATCCACATGTGTTCTTTCATGTGGGTTCCGTCCGTGGAGCGGCTTCCGGGCTGGTATCTGCACCACTTTGCCTAACCGAATCCTTTTACCGTTCCAGTGCCCGTGCGCGGATCACGCCGCACGTGGACATAATAAGGCTGCACTTACTTAGCGCGCGTCATCATTCACGACCGCAACCGCAGCGTTTGAATGAGGGATGAGAGTTGATTTATGATAGGGAGGTCGGATTGGAGAGGAGTATCAGTCACATTGTGCTGATGATGATGCCTTCCATGTCTGGCCCGGGGAGTCCTCTGTGCGTTGTTTGTATTTGGAAGTGAATAATTTTCACTGCTAAACTGAATTTATATTTGCTCACCCTTAACCCCCTACCGTGTACCGTGTAACACTATTCCATCGGTGTTATTCCTGGCGGATGATTCGGGAATCACTTTTGAACAAAATTTGCATTCCCTGTCCCTTTGCGAAAAGTCTCTCCTGTTCGGAAAACAAACACAACCCATGTGGTCAATCGGAATCCATATTTCATCATTTTTGGACTGCGGTATTTGGTTGAATTAATATTAATGGCTACAGAATGTTGCAGCGTTCCGGTGGGTTTTATTTGCGTTTGTATCGATACAGATACGACGCATTCGGAAGCGTTGGCTGCACAGCGAGAAAAGCGAATAATGATTACTGAAATAATCCTTTTTACCGTGAACTTGTTTTGTGCGTTCTGGACTTCCTCCGCATTTCGGAGTGAAAGTGGCTGCACCTGCGGTATGGATATGCACTCAACGGTTTGGGGCTCGCATCGAACATATCCCCTCGTCTTTGACAAACTGCAGTAAATAAAATAAAAATGCATAAATGTCATGCGAAGGCTATGGTTTGAGCTCCTTCTGTGTGGTTCTCTTCTCACGCTGACGATTGATATTAAGCACCGTAATTTCACTTCATATGTCGCAATTTTGCTGGACGAGACTCTGTGGGGCATATTTGATGACAACTTGCTTCATTCGAATACTGCCGAAAAAAACTGTCAGAACCTGTTTGTCATAAAATAAAATCTTATCCTGGTGCACATGAAAACTCCCGTAAAACATCGCACATTACGCCATACAAGGCAGTAATGCATAATTATCGCTATAATCAACCCAGCGCACAGGGCGGTGACTTTCGAGAAGATTGGTGATTGCAACTTCTGCAGCATAAGCAACAGAGAGGGCCGACTTGAAGTGCCTTTTTGCCGGTCCTAAAAATGACGAAAACATTCATGCTTTCGCTTTGGTTGCGTATTTGCGCGGGAGAAACAAAAGGACGCTTCTCCAATGCGTTGTACGCCCTTCAATATCATCATGATATGTACGCGTAGCGTGATGCAACTGCTCTTTATGAAGGCGATTGGTGCAAAACTCTGATCCGGAGCATTTCCTCTCGCACTTGGCCTTTCGCACACCATAACACAACAACACACAATGTGATTTTTCTGTCGGTTTCGGGTGGAGGTTTCATTCTCACGCAACACGGGCAAGCATTGTAGAAAATCATTCGCCATTACATGCGCGATGAGACCTTGTAAGGAGCGTGGAAGGAGACAAAATGCAGAACTGCATTGCGTAAGCGTGATGGAGGAGGAATAAGAAGCAGGACGCAATGAACGAGGAGGAGGAATTCGAAGCGACGATTGTGTCGGAAGGCGCGAAACCGAAAACACAATGAAGCTGTGAAAGAATATTATCTCTTCGTGTTTCTGTTGGTGTTCCAAACATGCATCCCATGATGCAGCAAATATTCAATTCTTTATTCATTGCTAACGGATTTTTCGAGTGCATGTTCGGGTTGCAATGTTGGGAACAACAAGTCAAATGATTGGGGATTGAATTTTTGGGTTGTTAACGCTTTTATAAAGAGTCATAATTGACCCATTCGTTTAACAATTGTAATTAAAATTTGCAATTAGTGTTATGATTAGTTTTGCTTCCATTTTTTAAAATGAAATTATTAGCGAAAGAGGAAAGTCATGTTAGAAGAGCACTTAAATAAAAAAATAAAAACTGTTTGATGATTTTTGTTTCCAAACAAAATATGCTCGTGTCTTAATTTTCTTGAAACAAAAACCGTCCCAAAAAAGGACGCCTGATAGCGTTTATACATATAGTCACCATATAAGAGGACAAGGAAGTAAAGATCCTTCTACCGCTTTCGTTCTACGTTTCGCTACGTGAGAAACGACACGAAAAGAGAATGATAAAACCATTCCCACATGCACACACCACACACGCCGATTGCCAAAAAGGAAGCGTCTGCGAGACATGCATCACCAACGGCCGGTTGGACGGCCCCGTTTCTACAATTTTGCTCCTTCTCATTCAATTATTCTTTAAAATTGTACAATCAACACACGATGGGGAATCGTTCTTTCCGTGGAACTTGTTTTGTGCGTTCTGGACTTCCTCCGCATTTCGGAGTGAAAGTGGCTGCACCTGCGGTATGGATATGCACTCAACGGTTTGGGGCTCGCATCGAACATATCCCCTCGTCTTTGACAAACTGCAGTAAATAAAATAAAAATGCATAAATGTCATGCGAAGGCTATGGTTTGAGCTCCTTCTGTGTGGTTCTCTTCTCACGCTGACGATTGATATTAAGCACCATAATTTCACTTCATATGTCGCAATTTTGCTGGACGAGACTCTGTGGGGCATATTTGATGACAACTTGCTTCATTCGAATACTGCCGAAAAAAACTGTCAGAACCTGTTTGTCATAAAATAAAATCTTATCCTGGTGCACATGAAAACTCCCGTAAAACATCGCACATTACGCCATACAAGGCAGTAATGCATAATTATCGCTATAATCAACCCAGCGCACAGGGCGGTGACTTTCGAGAAGATTGGTGATTGCAACTTCTGCAGCATAAGCAACAGAGAGGGCCGACTTGAAGTGCCTTTTTGCCGGTCCTAAAAATGACGAAAACATTCATGCTTTCGCTTTGGTTGCGTATTTGCGCGGGAGAAACAAAAGGACGCTTCTCCAATGCGTTGTACGCCCTTCAATATCATCATGATATGTACGCGTAGCGTGATGCAACTGCTCTTTATGAAGGCGATTGGTGCAAAACTCTGATCCGGAGCATTTCCTCTCGCACTTGGCCTTTCGCACACCGTTACACAACAACACACAATGTGATTTTTCTGTCGGTTTCGGGTGGAGGTTTCATTCTAGGAGTCTGAGGGAGTCGGGTACGTGGTGTACATAATGTGTGCGTTTTGAGCAAATGTCTCTCCTTCGCTCGGCCTCGGAATGCAACGATGGTGGTGGTGGTGGTGGTTGCGATCATTGCTGGCCACACACAAACTACTACCCACGTGAGGTAGCATAATTGCAGGATTTATATCGCATACATTTCGCCCCATTGCATCGTTCCCCCAACTGCAAGAGGCGACGACCACAGGCAGGTCGGGTTTGGCGTATATTTTTTTCATTATCAGAAAATAATCTGTACACGCACGGATCCAGGGTGTTCGGTCCGAATCGTGGCCCAAGTCGTTCGACTGCAAGGGTGTCCCTCTTCGTGTTTCTGTTGGTGTTCCAAACATGCATCCCATGATGCAGCAAATATTCAATTCTTTATTCATTGCTAACGGATTTTTCGAGTGCATGTTCGGGTTGCAATGTTGGGAACAACAAGTCAAATGATTAGGGATTGAATTTTCGGGTTGTTAACGATTTTATAAAGAGTCATAATTGACCCATTCGTTTAACAATTGTAATTAAAATTTGCAATTAGTGTTATGATTAGTTTTGCTTCCATTTTTTTAAATGAAATTATTAGCGAAAGAGGAAAGTCATGTTAGAAGAGCGCTTAAATAAAAAAATAAAAACTGTTTGATGATTTTTGTTTCCAAACAAAATATGCTCGTGTCTTAATTTTCTTGAAACAAAAACCGTCCCAAAAAAGGAAAAAAGCTGGCAAAGGGTTGATTGGATAATGATTCTGTTATTCTACCGAGGCCTTTTACTTACCGGGTTCTCTCCTTTCCTTCTGTCGCATTGGGGAGGTGTTTTTTTGTTGGAGAAGGCAGTGAGAAAAGAGGAGACCGGAGTGGTTACGCAATACAGGTTTTGCACGCGGTCATATGCGCGAGTATTGGTCTGTGCAAATAGTCGGTACTTGAGCGTTTTTCGGTTCAATTTAAACGTTTTCAACGCGTCGTTACTTTCATCTGACTTACACAGACACAAACGGATATCGAACAGGTATTATTTCCTCAACGCAGCTGTCAATTAGAGATTTACTCGTTGGACGATGTTCATTGAATGACATAAACGAAACATTTTGCTTCATCTGTGG
>KZ068821.1:57969-72810 GCA_002091845.1 Anopheles cracens
CCTTCGTACACTTGTTGGCGTAATGACCTTTGATGCCACACTTGAAGCAGCTGGAAGAGAAGAAAAAACGAACAGGTGAGTTTTTCAAGCTCTCAATGTAATCCAGAACAGAAAAGCACATACGTAATTTCTTCTATAGGACGTGGTGGAGGTTTCTGAGGGATGAAATTGCCTCCTTCCTCGCCGCCGGCATTGTTCGCACCGTCCTGGTGTATTCTGTGTTTGTAGTAGCTCAGCGCACGATACTTGGCATCCTCCATGCGTTGCGTTGCTTCCCGTTGCTGGAACAAAAGCGATTCGTTTGCAGGACGTTCTTTTCCACTCTTTCGGGGGGGTACCTCTTACTTACCTCCTGAGGCATTTTCGGACAATAGGACGCCTTGTGGCCCACCTCGCCACAGTAGTGACAGGTCGTGGGACGTTTCGGTGTCTGGTCCTTTATCTCCGGCGGTGGAGGCAGCTCGAAACGCGGATGCATGTACTTGCACTCCGGTCCATCGGGACAGAAGCCGGCCAGGTAGTTGTTGCAAAGCACACGCCGCACGTGCCGATGCCGACAGTTTGGACCGTGCCGGCAGAAACCCCTGTCGTACCACGGACAATCCTTAATCTTGCTCTCGGGATCGATGTGCAGGAACGGGCACTCCTTGTTGTGGCAAGCGTTGAACCGCGAGTAGAAGTAACACTCCGGCATCTTAGTCATGTCATACTCATGCAGGAACTCGCACTGGTCGCCCTTCTTGCACAAGCCGCGCAGCCAATGCTTGCACACGATGGTCCGGTCGCCGCGAATGTGTCGGAACGGGCAGGAGTTTCCTTTTTTGCACTCCGTCCCATCGGACGCGTTGAAGAACAGACAAACGGCAGCGGTGGATTCTGGAGAGACCATAAACAAAGCGTCTAGGTGAAGTGTTCGAAGGTTTTCACGAAGATTCAAATGCAACTTACTGTCCATTCCGGGGAAAGGTAGTGAAAGTGCTCCATACTGTTCGTTGAGATCCTTCTCTATCTTGAACATCCAACTGTCCACGTTCGCTATTAGCATGTCCATGGTTGAAACTTTTACCTGCTGCTCTTGTGCCGGTACGCTTGCCTTCCTTCGGTGCTCACAGAACCGCGATGTTTGTTCATAGAATAAACGAACCCGATGCGGAATATTTGCAGCAAACCTTCCGCGACTTATTTTTTCAATGTTCAAACCAATTTAACATAGCAAAAGATGCAAAAGGAAGGCTAATTTCGCTCACTGCTCGCGCTGCACCAAAAATGCGATTCGCGGTAACTGTAAACAAACACAAATTTGACAGCTAGCTAAAAGAGGAAGAAGACGTTACATCGGCCAAGCAAGATGACATTTCTTGCAAGCGGTATAATTTCAGTGTCTTTTCCCGCAAAACCCCGTAGTTTAAAGTATGAATTGAATAAATTAAAAAATATATAATAAACGACGACTTCTCCATAATTATTTCGTCACGAGTTTCATGATATTTTCACATAAAAGGTTCTATTTGGCCGACCTCCTCAGCTCGCACACTAGATTCTTCTTCGGACATTTTGTCAGCCCATCCATTTTGTGTGCTGAATGCAACAATGTGTGTAAATAAATAAATTTTGTTTTGTATTTTTTCGTTGATTTATTTTGGCAGTATTAGTTCCACCTATCACTTTTCATGAGTTCTTGGTACATTTCGCCGCTCGAAAGATTGAAACGCCGCAAATGGATCGCGCAAATTCGTTTGTTTCTGAGCTCGTGCGATATCAGGAGATCATCACGAATAGGAGGAATCTTTTTCGGTGGATTAAGCTCTCTCGTTCGCTACTACCGACAGAGCAAACGGCAGCAGCCATTTTTCTAAATGCTCCCACTATTTGTCTCTTTCCGTCCGATAAACCTAGAACAAAATGGATTTTCTGCTACTAGCACATGTCTAATTAACCATGCTCAAGGTTGATAAGGGAAATTAACAAGAAATTCGGACAGTCTCCCAGCACCCCGTGTAAGCAGCGTGCGTTTGTTTGAGATCTGCATAATTATGCTACAATTAAGCTTTCCTCCGACGTTTTTCGATCGCACGTTCCACTTTCTCTTTAGTTCGTTGTAGCAGCTTGAGATCCGTTTAATTGAGACCCTTCTTTTATCTAACTGCGTGGCGCGTTCGCACCGACAGCATTTCGGATCGTAGAGCAAACGGTCGAAATAAAATCGCAATAGTCCGTGAGTTAAAAGTCGTAATTTAAAACATACAATTTATTTAATGAAAAGGTTGTTTTTCTGTGTGATTGTTTCGCCTTCTTCTCTCTCGCCGTGTTCGTTCACTGTTTTGTCTGGTTCTACTTAATACTTTTTTATACAAGAGTATTTCGAAGGGATTTTTATAAGAGCTAAGACTTAAATTAACAATGATTCCTAATGCTCCTCACTGTCCGTGTCACTTTTGTCTGCAAACGAGAAGAGCAAAATGTGATGAATTACGCCTCAAACGTGCGTGGCGTGCATTCCTTCACCCAACAACGTACCTTTTTTACCGGTATAAGCGTGACGTTTTAGCCGATCGTACAGGTCGTCCTTCGTACCGTACAACGATGCATTTGACCGAGCCAACGAATTTAGCTTTCCGTTGGCACCTTGAACTCCGATGAATTGATCTAGCAGGTGGGAGATGCGGGAGATTAGGTTAGTGGCGCTGCAGAGAGCTACCGTCGAACGGCACCATCAGACGTACCATCTTTAAGATAAGTTTCGTTGTAGAAGTTGGGCATCTCCCAGCCGTCCTCCTCGTCGTCGTAGTAGTGCGCGTACGTGCTGTGGTGTGAGGGAGCAATGCTCTCTGCATATGGCGTGTGCGCTCCGTAGTAGAAGTTAACCTGCGACCCGGTCTGGTCCGCGGCTGGGGAGATGATCTTCTTCGGGTCCCGTTTGCGATTGGCTCTGTGTGAGGGAAGGGACGGCACGTGAGTACACGGCGAGGCGTTCGCTGCAGCGAAACCCGCGACACTTACCGCGCGCAGATCATCCAAATCAGCAGGACGATGAGTATTATGAAGATGACGGTGGCTGCCACGCCACCGGCAATGTAAGCAAACTCCGACCGCTCCGTACACTTCGTGCCCGTGAACGATCCCTTGCAGCGGCAGGACGGCAGGCCCTTGGCATCCTTGACGCAGTGACCGGAGTTCTCGCAGAACCCGTTGCACATATCTGCGGAAGCAAACCGGTACAAATTAAGCATACGCGCTCGAACCTCGCCGTAGGTAAGCGTCCACCATACCTGAACACTCCATGCCAGTGCCGTTGAAGCCGGGTTTGCATTCGCACTTGAAGTCCGAAGTTTCCGGAATCAGTATGCAGAACGCGTTCGTGTCGCACCGCGGTGAACCGTCCGACACGTCCTCGCACGGGTTGATGCACTCGTTTTTACCCTTCTGCAAGCGGGAGTGAAAGGTGCAGCGTAGTAGAAGTTAACCTGCGACCCCGTCTGGTCCGCGGCTGGGGAGATGATCTTCTTCGGGTCCCGTTTGCGATTGGCTCTGTGTGAGGGAAGGGACGGCACGTGAGTACACGGCGAGGCGTTCGCTGCAGCGAAACCCGCGACACTTACCGCGCGCAGATCATCCAAATCAGCAGGACGATGAGTATTATGAAGATGACGGTGGCTGCCACGCCACCGGCAATGTAAGCAAACTCCGACCGCTCCGTACACTTCGTGCCCGTGAACGATCCCTTGCAGCGGCAGGACGGCAGGCCCTTGGCATCCTTGACGCAGTGACCGGAGTTCTCGCAGAACCCGTTGCACATATCTGCGGAAGCAAACCGGTACAAATTAAGCATACGCGCTCGAACCTCGCCGTAGGTAAGCGTCCACCATACCTGAACACTCCATGCCAGTGCCGTTGAAGCCGGGTTTGCATTCGCACTTGAAGTCCGAAGTTTCCGGAATCAGTATGCAGAACGCGTTCGTGTCGCACCGCGGTGAACCGTCCGACACGTCCTCGCACGGGTTGATGCACTCGTTTTTGCCCTTCTGCAAACGGGAGTGAAGGGTGAAGGTTAGGCCGGGTTGGCTACGAAGCCTTGGCCGTAGGAACACTTACCGATGCGGTGGTTCGGGTGGTATGGTTCGGTGGACAGGGAACACACGAGGTCTGCTGGTACTCCGACTGGTAGAAGCCCTTGCGGCACTCGACGCACACGTTCAGCGTGCCATTCAGATACGTTCCGGGCGAGCAGATCGGCAGCGAGCACTCCTCGACGCTGGACGACCCCAACTTCGCCGTCGTCCGCCCGTTCGGACACGACAGACAGGACGACTGCACGCCCTGCTTGCGGTACGTGCCACGCGGACACGGTTCGCATTTGCCCTCGAGGCCAAGCTGCATTCCGGAGTTGCATTCGTCGCGGCACTCGCTCTTGCTCGTCGCTTCCGCGGTGCGTGTCGTTTGTCCCAGCCCGCAGATCTCGCACGTGAACGAACCCTCGTTCGGCTGGTAGTAACCGTAGCCGCACGGTTGGCAGAGCCCGGTAACCGAGTCCAGGTACTTGCCGGCAGCACATCGCTCTGCAGAGAAAAGTGAGGTTATATCGTGCGGTCTGCATGCGTGCGTGCGTGCGTGCCCACTTACCTTTGCACTCGATGGCCGATCTGGCGCCAATCAGCGCCGTCACACCCAGCCGTCCGGCGATCTTCGGACAGCTCTTACACTGCAGCTGGCCAATCTCGGGCTGGTACGATCCCTCCGGGCAGGCCAGACACGTCTTGCTCGTCGCGTTGTAGAACGTACCGACGGCGCACGGCACACAGTCCGGCTCGACCACCACCTGGCCCTGCGGACAGGCGTACTCCGTGACGAGGTTGAGCGAGGACGCATCGCCGAACGTGTTCGGGAGGATGTCTTGCACCGCGAACTGGTTGTCCTCGAGGATGAGCTTCTCCAGCAGGTTCAACGTGTTCAGCCGCTGCCCGTTGGAGTTGCTCACGATTTCACTGCGGGAAGAGGCAAACGGAAACACGTCAGCTGCTCCCTGATCGTCCCTTCAGCATCAAAACACTCACCTCTTGATCGGAATGGTAGCGTTGATGGCGTACGCACTCTCCGGGTTGGGCGAGAGCTGCAGCACCGTCTGGCGCTTGACGATGTTCGGATGGCGGTTGCGGTCGCACCGCACGTCGATCTCCACGTTGCGGCACTCGCGCGATCCCTCCATCGAGTGCGAGCACAGGTTCCAGTCTCGGTTCAGCGCGTTGATGGCGTTCTTGATGCGCTGCCGCAGCACGCCCTGGCCGGCCTCGTTGCACAGCACGTCCGAGGGGAACTGCATCTGGATGCGAATCAGCCGTTGGGCCGGTTTCGTCGGCGAGCAGGACGGGTACACCAGCGGCACGTTCGGGTGGACCGTCGGGCGCCAGAATCCCTCCGAGCCGCAGGTGTAGAAGCGCGGCACCACCTGCGAGAACTTCATACCCGGGTTGCACGCGATCTCGCACACCTTAAACTGACCGCCCGCCCCCCAGTCCTTGCAGCTCTGCGATCCGCCCAGCGGATCGGCCAGCGCCGGGCAGAAGTCGGCCACGATCGTCACCTTGAACGCACAGGAAGCGGTGTTGCCGGCGGCATCGTACGCCACGTACATCACATCGTAGATGCCCCACAGCAGCGTCTCTCCCGACCGGTGCCCGTTGCGCTCCACAATCTTCGAGATGCCGATGTTGTCGGTGAACCGGGGCTCTTCCCAGCTCACGACCGTCGATCCGTTCTTCGCCTCCACCCACAGATCGGTCGGGCAGTACTCGACTTGCGGGGCTTCGCGGTCCACCTGCAGCTGCTGGCAGTTGGCACCGGCGTAGCCCGGTTTGCACTTCTTCTGGCCGCACGTGGACGGCACGGACCGCTGCACACCTCCGAGCGTCTGCTCATAGCCGGCCCAGTTGAGGATGAGGTTCTTGTACAGGACCGGCTCGCTGCGACAGTCGCGCACCTGCTTCTGGATCTCGTTGGTAACGTCCAGCGCACGGCTCCAGATCTGCACCTTCGTCAGCTTGCCCTGGAAGCCAAGATCGCTGTACGACTCCTTGCGGTTGCCTTCCATGAGCGGTGCACCAAGCACCGGCCAGCAGCTAAGCGAAGCGAAAGAAGGGGTTCAGTTGAGGGGAAAACTGTGCGCCAAACATCTGGCCAAGCACTTACTATTTCGGCAGCACCCGGTTCTGGCCGTACTCAGCCTTGCTGGCAATGAAGCCCTCGGTGATGAGCATCAGCTGGCCTGTCTTACCGTTCCAAACGACCGCGATGTGATGCCACTGACCGTCGTTGATGGTGCTGTACTCCTTGAACGGCAGGAACACGTCCTGCAGTTCCTCGAAGAATGACACCTGCACTCCGCTCGAGTGCGCCTGCAGCATCGTGCGCCGCTTGGTGATCACATTCGGGGCACTGTTGGGAGAAAGCGACAATATGTGGAAAACGTGCGGAAGCAATGGAAAACGTGCACTCACTTGGCGGAATAGAGCGTGATGAAGATTCCGGTGTCGTCCCGCTGGGCGAACTGCACCCACATGGCGAGCGTCAGACTGTCCGAGGAGGTCGTGTAGAACGGCACGACTTGCGACGCCGACGAATGGTACGGATCGCTGAAGTACAGGTCGTAGTCAATTTGGACCGCTGAGGATGAAGGGAATGGTGAAGAGTAAGTGATCGTGCCGGTCGCTCGACTGCCCTGCTTCAAACTTACACTTGCGACAATCGTCTCCCGTCAGATTGAACGGACACTGGCAGTAGAAGTCGTTGTTCAGGTCGATGCACACCGCGCCCGGTGGGCACGAGTTGTCCTTGCAGTCCACCTGATCCTGCTCGCAGTTCCGTCCGGTGTAGCCCGGCGGACAGATGCACTGGTAGCCGCTGCCCCGATCGACGCAGGTCGCCCCGTTCTGGCACGTGCCAGCCTCGCACGCATCAAACTCGTACTGGCAGCCGACGCCGGCGAAGTCCGCCGAGCACGAGCAGTTCAGGCCCGACCCGTAGTCCTTGCACTGGCCGTCGTGCATGCACGGCTGCCCGATGCAGCGATCCGGGGCCGTCTCGCACTTCTTCCCGTCCGTGCCGCTCGGACACACGCAGAAGAAGTCCTCGAACAGGTCGATGCACTGCGCGTCGTTCTTGCACGGCCGCTCCACGTCGCAGGCCGTCACCTGCACGCTGCACCGCTCGCCCGTCCATCCGGCCGGGCACTGGCACTCGAACCCTCCGACCCGATCCAGGCACGTGCCGCCGTTCTGGCACGGGGCGTACTCGCAGTCGTCGATGTCGTTGTCGCACAGCTTCCCGTCGAAGCCCTGCCGGCAGGCGCACTCGAACGCGTTCTCCCGGTCCAGGCACTTCTCCGTGCCGATCGGGCTGCACGGATCGCTCAGACACTCGTTCCGGTCCGTTTCGCACTGCACGCCCACGAACCCGGGCCGGCACTGGCACGCGAACCCGTCCAGCCGATCGACGCAGCTGCCGCCATTCTGGCACGGTGCGCTCTCGCAGTCGTCCACCGCGTGCTGGCAGTTCTTGCCCGTGTACCCGTCGGCGCAGCCGCACTGGTAGTCGTTGATCAGGTCCGTGCAGACGCCGCCGTTCTCGCACGGGCCACTGTCGCACTCGTCCACGTTGACGTCGCACGCGGCGCCCTCCCAGCCCGGGCTGCAGACGCACTCGTGGTAGAAGTACCGGTCGACGCACATACCGTGGTTGCAGGGTTCCGACAGGCAGAGGTTGATCTTCTCCTGGCAGCGCTTGCCCGCGAAGCCCGGCGGACACGCGCAGCTGAAGTCGTTCACCAGGTCCGTGCAGTTCGCCCCCAGCAGGCACGGCTTCTCGGCACAGTCGTCCGTGTTGACGGCGCACAGATGGCCCTCCCAGCCCGGGGTGCACTCGCACCGGAAGCGGCCCTGCTGCAGGGCGACACACGTGGCCCCGTTCCCGCACGGGTTGTCGCCGGCCGTGCACGGATCGATCGTGATGTCGCAGTTGTCGCCGGTGTACCCGCTGCGGCACATGCACGTGTAGTTGCCGAAGCCGGGCTCGTCCTTGCACATGGCCCGGGCCGGGCACGGATCCGCGTCGCAGTCACTCTTCGCCTCCTGGCAGTTGATGCCCGAGTAGCCGCGCGCACAGCGACACTCGTAGCCCTGCGGCAGGTCCTTACACGTGCCGCCGTTGTAGCAGGGCTGGGACGCACACTCGTCGATGTCGATCTCGCACCGTGTGCCCGAGAAGCCGGCCGGACAGAAGCAGTGGATATCGTGCCCCAGCGGGACGCACAGGCCACCGTGCTGGCAGGAGTTTTCGTTGCACGTGATCGGCTTGCAGTCGTCCGCCGTCAGGGAGCCGCTCGTGTCGGTGCGACGACCCGACAGACACTCGCTGCACGTGGTCGCGCCCTCCAGCTTCTGGTAGTAGTTCTTGGGGCACGGTGAGCACGGTGCCAGTCCCGTGTGGGAGTACGTGCCCGCCGGACACTTGCGCCGACAGTCGGTTTCGCTCTGCGCCGCCGGTTGATACGTGAACGTGCCGTCCGCCGAGCACGAGCAGTTCAGGCCCGACCCGTAGTCCTTGCACTGGCCGTCGTGCATGCACGGCTGCCCGATGCAGCGATCCGGGGCCGTCTCGCACTTCTTCCCGTCCGTGCCGCTCGGACACACGCAGAAGAAGTCCTCGAACAGGTCGATGCACTGCGCGTCGTTCTTGCACGGCCGCTCCACGTCGCAGGCCGTCACCTGCACGCTGCACCGCTCGCCCGTCCATCCGGCCGGGCACTGGCACTCGAACCCTCCGACCCGATCCAGGCACGTGCCGCCGTTCTGGCACGGTGCGTACTCGCAGTCGTCGATGTCGTTGTCGCACAGCTTCCCGTCGAAGCCCTGCCGGCAGGCGCACTCGAACGCGTTCTCCCGGTCCAGGCACTTCTCCGTGCCGATCGGGCTGCACGGATCGCTCAGACACTCGTTCCGGTCCGTTTCGCACTGCACGCCCACGAACCCGGGCCGGCACTGGCACGCGAACCCGTCCAGCCGATCGACGCAGCTGCCGCCATTCTGGCACGGTGCGCTCTCGCAGTCGTCCACCGCGTGCTGGCAGTTCTTGCCCGTGTACCCGTCGGCGCAGCCGCACTGGTAGTCGTTGATCAGGTCCGTGCAGACGCCGCCGTTCTCGCACGGGCCACTGTCGCACTCGTCCACGTTGACGTCGCACGCGGCGCCCTCCCAGCCCGGGCTGCAGACGCACTCGTGGTAGAAGTACCGGTCGACGCACATACCGTGGTTGCAGGGTTCCGACAGGCAGAGGTTGATCTTCTCCTGGCAGCGCTTGCCCGCGAAGCCCGGCGGACACGCGCAGCTGAAGTCGTTCACCAGGTCCGTGCAGTTCGCCCCCAGCAGGCACGGCTTCTCGGCACAGTCGTCCGTGTTGACGGCGCACAGATGGCCCTCCCAGCCCGGGGTGCACTCGCACCGGAAGCGGCCCTGCTGCAGGGCGACACACGTGGCCCCGTTCCCGCACGGGTTGTCGCCGGCCGTGCACGGATCGATCGTGATGTCGCAGTTGTCGCCGGTGTACCCGCTGCGGCACATGCACGTGTAGTTGCCGAAGCCGGGCTCGTCCTTGCACATGGCCCGGGCCGGGCACGGATCCGCGTCGCAGTCACTCTTCGCCTCCTGGCAGTTGATGCCCGAGTAGCCGCGCGCACAGCGACACTCGTAGCCCTGCGGCAGGTCCTTACACGTGCCGCCGTTGTAGCAGGGCTGGGACGCACACTCGTCGATGTCGATCTCGCACCGTGTGCCCGAGAAGCCGGCCGGACAGAAGCAGTGGATGTCGTGCCCCAGCGGGACGCACAGGCCACCGTGCTGGCAGGAGTTTTCGTTGCACGTGATCGGCTTGCAGTCGTCCGCCGTCAGGGAGCCGATCGTGTCGGTGCGACGACCCGACAGACACTCGCTGCACGTGGTCGCGCCCTCCAGCTTCTGGTAGTAGTTCTTGGGGCACGGTGAGCACGGTGCCAGTCCCGTGTGGGAGTACGTGCCCGCCGGACACTTGCGCCGACAGTCGGTTTCGCTCTGCGCCGCCGGTTGATACGTGAACGTGCCGCTCGGACAGGCCTGACAGTCGCGGAAGCCGCCCAGTGGAGGTGTCGCGGAGAACGAGTTGCGCGGACACTCCAGACAGGGCACCAGGCCCGTCGGCGAGTACGTGCCGTACCCGCAGATCGGCACGCAGTCCTGTACGGCCTTCGAGCCGTCCTCCTTCGTGTACGTGCCGACCGGGCACTTCAGGCACGATCCCTGGCGCTCGCGGTGCTGGTAGAAGCCCTTCGAGCAGGGCGAGCAGGTCTTCTGGTTCTCGCCGGCGTACGTTCCCGCCGGGCAGTGCAGACACCGCGGGACGTCGTTCGTGTCCATGTTCAACACCTCGCCCACACCGCACGTGAATCCGCGCGAGATCGCGCTCTTCAGCGCCCGCAGCGGTGGACACTCGTTGCCGATCGATTTCACGTTGGACAGCGGCTCGATGGCCGCGCTCGCGTACGGCACGCTCAGATCGAAGATGAGGTTTAGCGTCGAGCCGCAGAGGTCGTACAGCTGCGGCTGCTTCACCGCCGGATCGATCAGCAGAATGAAGTCCATCTGCACCACGTTCTCCTCGAGGAGACGGGGCACCGACTTCAGGATGGTCACGTTCATGTTGACGTACACCGCCGAACAGCGCTGCGACAGGACACTGCTCAGGCTGGCAAAGTGTTTCGCCGTCTGCTCCTGGTACTGCGGCAGGCACTGCTCCGAGACGACCCCGTTCGCACGGTAGGTCGTGGTGGCCACCACCTGGTAGTCGGCGCGCTGCGTGTTCTCCGACACACAGTCCGGCACGACCGACGACGGCTTCCAGAAGCGGCCCTTCTTGCACGCAAACACCTTCTTCTTGTCCGCGTCCGTAAACCGGAAGCCAGGGTTGCAGGTGGCCTCGCACTCTACGCCACCCGTCTCTTGCGCGGTGCACTTGATTTCGCCGTTGCCCGGCGCTTGCAGGTCCCAGTCGACGCACTGGGTCGGCTGTACCGAGACCTGGAAGTTGCAGGCGGCCTTGTTGTTGTACTTGTCCGTCGCGACGACCGTCACGTTGCGGAACCCACCGAGCGGGATCGAGGCCGACTCGGGCACGTACTCGATCCGCACGTCTCCCGAGCTGTCCGACGCCTTCACGCGCTTGATCGTGTCGTTGAAGTTGACGTAGTAGTTGGCCTGCTTCTCGCCGAGCTCGATGACGAAGCTCTGCGGGCAGTCGAGCAGCGGTGGCGTAATGTCCGGCACCGTGATGTTGATCTCGCAGATCGCCACGTTACCGTCGTAGTCGTACGCGATGTACTTCACGACCGTGTTTTCCAGCACGTAGCTCGTTGTCTTGAAGTGCGGCGGTTTCACCTCGAGCCGTGCAATCGAGCCCGAGTTGTCCAGCGCGGTCGGCTCGGTAAAGTTCAGCGGCAGCACCTCTCCGTTCGGGCCGCGCTTCACCAGGATCGGTTGCTGTGGGCAGTTCTGGAAGATTGGCGGCTCGTTGTCGACGCACGGCGAGTAGCCGTAGTCGTAGCCGAGCAGAGGATCCGCGGACGGTTCCTCGCAGCCCATCAGCTCAAACTTCAGACACGGATTGTCCATGTAGCTCACAATGCCCAGGATGACGAAGCGCGCCTGCACATACTTCGGCAGCGTGATCATAGCCAGCTCACCGTAGTTGCCGGGGTCGCGCTTGGTCAGGTTAAAGTTCGGGAAGTACACGACATAGTCCTCCTTCTCGGACTGCTTGTAGAAGAAGCGGATCTCCGTCGGTCGGCCCACGATATCGTTCGTCACGACGCCCTTCACGAGCAGCGCCTTCACCCGGTACACTTTGCCCAGATCGACGCTGACGTACGTGAACGTTTCCTGCTTGCCGCACCAGCCGGTAACCGAGTTGAGCCGCACGTTCTTCGCCTCGTAGTTCGCCCGCTCGGACGTGGCATTGATCGCACTGTCCGGGATGAGGCCGGACGAGATACCGATCGGTTTGATGGTCTTACACTCCGGCTGCTTCACGCACGTAATCGGCCGCGGATTGATCAGTATGTAGCCGGCGCGCGAGCAACCGAACAGCACCTCCGAGTTCTGTTCGTAGCTGTTCGCCATCTGGAAGCCATCGTTCGGACGGCCCGGATCCACGCAGACCGGACCCTCGCAGCGCAGATCGCCAAAGTCCCAGACCCCGTTCGGCTGACAGCGGACCACGTTGTCGTTCATCGTCGTCTGCCCCGCCAGCTTGAACGTGTTCTGGCAGCCGAAGAAGAACGAACTCATGTACTTGGTGTCCGCGTACTGGCCGTACTCGGCGCCGGCCGTTGGCATCGGCACGCCGCAATCGGCCCGCGAGCACGTGGGCAACACACCCGACAGCCAGTAGTCCGGATATCCCGGTTGCGGATCAAACACACACTGGCGGAAGGTCGAAATGGCCGTCTTCCCGATCTGCTTGCCCGAGGTCGTACACTCGAGCGTCACGTTTTCGTTGAACGGCACCAGAATATCGTTCTGATCGCCACGCTTCACAAACAGTCCCTCCTTCTCGTCGTCCGGTAGCGAAACGCACTTGGCACCTGTTTGCGAAAGAAAGGAAACGAAACACGACGTCAGTCTCCGTGCCGTACGAGTGGCGGGCGACGTTCTTTGACACTTACTCAAACACTTCGGCATGGAGGCGTTCCAGTTGCCGTTCGACATGCACGCCAACGACGAACTTCCCGATAGGACGTACCCAAAGTTGCAGTGGAATCGCACGACATCGCCAAAGTGATGCTGGATCTCGCTGCTCAGCAGCTTGCCATTTTCCGGATCGGTCAGCGCCGGGCACATCTTGCGCACGCAAGTCTTGTTGCGCTGGTAAACGTCGCCGTCCAGCTCACCCGTTTCGTGTCGTTCGACGAAGAATCTACAAATCGGAAGGCAATAAAACACCAATCACCACGGTGACCTTCGGCTCAACCCGTGCTACACCTACCCTTCGGTTCCATTCTGACGGAACAGCTCGTAGCCAAAGTTGCAGGCGCACTTGTACGATCCGGGCGAGTTGACGCACTTCTGATTGCACCCACCATTGTCCTTGGTGCACTCGTTCACGTCCAAGCAGTCCAGCCGCGTGCAGCCCATCAGTTCCAGCTTGATGCACGGTGCGACGACAAAGTCCTGAATCTTGAACTTGATGTACCGCGCCTCGATCGGCATCGGCAGGTTCAAGATCGATAGGGTCGGTTCCAGGATGCGGAACTCCACCGCCGTTCCATCGGGGTTGGCGTAGTCCTTGAACACATCCGAAATGTCGTCCGAGTATTCGAGCCGAATGGCCGAGGTGAACGCCAGCGCACCGTCCATCCGCTGCACCGACATCGTCCGGAAGCCACGCACAATGGTCGGTGCTTTCAGGTCGATTATAACCCAGTTTGAGCCACGCTCCTTTCCGTTCCCACACCAGCCTACCGAGTTCAATCGGATCATCTGCGGGAGTAGTCCGTGCCCGGTTGGCGGGTTGTCGGGTTGGCCTGCTGGAGACTTACCTGTAGCACTGCTTGCGAGAACAGCTCGGCACAGGACTGCTCCACTGGCCGTTGGACATGCAAATCAAGATCGGATGACCGGTGCGTACATATCCCGGAATGCACTCGTAGCTAATGATCGTACCGTAACTGCGACCGCCTCCGTTCAGCACCGTAACGTTCGCGTGCGCTACCTCCGCCAGTGGGGGACACTGCGAAGCCATACAAGCCGGCTGTCGTTCCCAGGTACCGTCCGCCAGACAGGAAATCGTTTCCGTCGCAATGCCGGACGCGAAAGCGAACCCAGCGTAACACTGGTACGTTGCGATACCACGGTACGTCACGTTGGTGGTCTTGAACGAGAATCCGTTGTCGATCTGCGGCACCGGTCCGCAGTAAACCTCTGCGCACGTGGGGCGGAAAAGGAGCTCATTAAGCTTCCGCTAGATGGCACTAGCTTGCCAAGTCCACTTACCTTGACAGTCGGGGATGTAGCTGACACTCCAGTTGCCTCCATTTTGGCACACGGTAGTGATGCGGTTCTTGCCCGTCGCAAATTCCTGCCCAACGGGGCACGTGAAGTTGATGACCGTACCGAACGCGGTATCGCGGCTGCTCGACCTGCGGGAAGCCGGGACTCTTGAGGTACTGCTCCTGCTTGCTGGCCTGCAGCACGCCGCCACACGTTTGCGGTTCCGTTTTCCACGTCGCCCGGAAGCCCTTCTTCTCCACGCTGCCGTCCGACGTGAACTTGATGATCATGAAGTTCGAAGCCGTAATGAACGTCCTGTTCGGCACGTCACTCTTGCCGGACAGCGTGGCCAGCGACACGGCCGTGTCCTCCGTCCTGCTGCCGACCAGAATCTGCACCGTATCGAAGTTCTTCTCCGTGTCAAACTCCTGGAACTGCAGGATGATGTTGCTGCCCTGCGGTCCCTCCAGCGTCCACTTGCAGGACTTGAGCGAGGCGTACTTCTGCGGGAAGTTTGGCGACTCGATCACGTCCCCTCCCGACGCCATGTAGATGTTGCAGTTCGCACTACAGTCCAGCTCGTCGCTGCCGTCCCCGCAGTCATCGTTGCCGTCGCACTTGTAGGCCTGGTTTATGCAGGCTCCGTTCGAACAGTGGAACGACTGCTGGGGACAGGCGCGTGCCTTACACATGAACGGTAGCAGGGTCTCACAGGAGCGCAACTCCCAGCTCTGCTCCGCGGCGCCCAGGTTCGCCGCGACGCACTCTCCCGCCATCG
>KZ068821.1:72820-87918 GCA_002091845.1 Anopheles cracens
AGAAGCCGGAGTACTGCGAGAACAGATCGCCCGACGTCGACTCGAGCGTGTTCGTCCGCAGATCGTCGAGCGAGGCGAACCCGAGCCAGTACTTGACATTGTTGCGCGTGCGGTACTCACTGCCGGTCGCAATGCTATACGTGGCGTTGTTCTCGTCGTACGAATCAACCGTCACCAGCTCCGAACCGTACCTGCGGGGGGAGGGATTCGTTGATTCGTGCCAAGTGTGCCTGGAGCTGGAAACCCGCACCTACCTTTTACATAGCGTTGCCGACTTTTCCCACGAATGTTTCACGTTAAAGTACTTGTAACAGTGTAGTCCTCGAAGTTTCCAGCCTGTGCAGAGATGAGCGCGATGATTGCGACCCCAACAACAACAGAAGGTTATCAACACGCTCCACGCGGAAGAACCGATATGGGACCCCAAAAGGGGAGCACTTACCATTTGGGCAGGTAAGCACATCCTGTCGTCGTTGACGTTGCCAAGAGCCAAACCGGTCAAACGAATGGCCGCCAGAAGCAGCACGGGAGAGAGCGAAATGCAAAGCGTGTGTAAGTAAGAAACCAGGCTACGTATCGCACCGCTAGAACTACAATGTGTTGGACCTCCTTACCTCGGCGGATATTCCCGTTACGGCAACTATCAGCAGCAGGGTCCAGCATTTAGGGAACGTGTACATGTTTGAGGTTTGTCTGACTGCCGGAACGGAAGAGAAGCATGCGGGTGGGTTAAGGTTGGTGGTACTGTGCGTGTTTTTTTGTGAGTGTTTTTATTACTATGGGGTCGCTGCTATACGCGGGCGGGCGTGGTTGGCAGGTATCTTCTACCAACACCACCACCACCACCACGAAAGTGCGACAATAATTTATTCCATGCGAGTCGCGAAAAGCTAACGGCGCACGGGACTCTCTCAGGCCATCGAACCTCAAGCCAACCCTTAACCAGAAAACGCTTTCCGACAGTGGCCAAAGTGTTGAACGGCCAGAAAAGTAACGCTCCATATCCATCCTGCCACCGGTGCTTCATACGATCGGAAACTCGGGAAGCCCGGGCTGATTGCTAAAAACTGCTGCGTTGCGGGATTGTTTGATTACCAAATTAAACACACGAGCGCTCGCTACAACTGTTTGCGCGCACGAACAGTGTCACTGTTTGAGGTTAGTGAACCGTGATGACGCACCACGCACAGCGGCAGACGGGCCATTGATCGCGCTGCCTCCTTCTTGCGCCACGCTTCGCGATGGTTTCTTCCGAAACATTGTTTCGATAATGAGGAACGCTGGAGGAACGCGAGAACGCGTAAATCAAAAGCCTATTGATAATAACTGTGTCACGCTACGCGCAGAACACATTCCTCCGCGCGATGGTCAGTTTCGGGGTGGACAAAACTGCCAGACATAACGGTCCGCCCGGTTAGCGCACGCAAACCCACGGAACGAGCTGGAACGATTGCTCACCGCTCACTGGCCGTTTCTGGGTCAAACATTTCTGGGACCAATTGGTTGCAGAATTCCGTGCATACTGAGTGTCTCGCGGTTCCCAAAACATCCACTACACTTATCTTCGAACACCGAACTTTCTCCGGCATCGGCAGCGGGGAGTCGTGACAATATTTAAGTCCATCGGCGGCCAGCAAACGGGGGCAAAGGCCGCGTGCAGATTTCGATCGGTTCGCTCCCCAAAGGCGAGTGGGTGGCAGTTTTGTAGGTTAATCATTTACCAGGCTCGCCCGGTGAAAAGTGGGCATCAAGACGGCCTATTGTTTGGAACGGCATTTCGTTCACCACAAATCAAAACCCGCCAGAGAAAACCCGCGGCTGTTTTGGCGCATTCGTAGATCACAATAAAATGTGACCGCTTGCCTAACCGCGCTCACGGCAGCCTTGGCTTACACAGCCTCTCGCACTGCGGCTGAAGAAACGGCTCCAGTAGCAGATTTATTGTACCACACCACACCTGGCTCCACGGTCCGCTCGGTGGTGCTAATTTTTTGTGCCCACCGTTGGCTAAGACGCACCGGTGAAAGAAGGGTGGGCAGCGTGTTTCGCTAAACGCGCCTGCGCTGGCAAACGTTTCGATATCATCACTTCACGCCTCAAGACGTTACGGGGACCGTTCGAGGCCGCTGCAGCTCAGTTCGACGGATTATGTTGGTCAGTCCCGGCTCGAGCCCGACTTCCTTCCGAAGGTTTTCTCCTCGGCCTCCATTTCGTTTGCATTCGGCCGCAGTGTGTGGAACAGACATCAGGCTCCTCCGCCCGCCCGGCTGAACTCAATCGCGCGCCCGCAGATCGATGTAATGCAATCATAAAGCAAATTGGATCAGCAGCGTGCGGCCACTATCAACCGGGCGCTTTCCACCCTCGCGATACATCCGGCCGCGAACACCTCGCCTCACCACAGCTGACTTGCGCTGACTGATCTCATTGCGGCACCCCGAGAAGGCACACTTTCCTTCCGCGCTGCCGTTTTCAATGGCGGATCTTCGAGGCCACCGATTTGTTTACATCTCGGGCCACCTCGGGTGCGCTGCAACGATCGAGGGTGCTGCTTTCGATCGAGCAACAGCACTGTTATTGCTATTAGCTGTACACATTTCTTCTCTCGATCGAGTGTGAAGAAGCCATTGTAAACTCTGCAGAGGAGGCCGGCTCGAATGGCGATGTGGATGTTGGACGTTGCCAACTCCAAACGCACTTCTTAGAAGCGTTTCCCGAGTGAGAACCATTGCCTCAGATACCTGATATTTGCTTACACCCGAGCAAGGAGAAAGCTTTGACAAATGACACAAATGGCGTCATGATCGTACTCTCTTCTAGAGGATCGGATATTCCTCCTACGACTACCCACCGTATGGGGCTCAATTATGGGTCATCTTTTGCCCTCGTTCGTTACACGCACACTTCTCGAACCAATCGCTGCATAATTGCCGTCCTCCGGAACCGGTCCCCGGCAACAAGATCGGGCATTCCACCTCCCCGTGCGACAATAATTACGGAAGAATGTTATCGATAACGCCCCAGCCACGCTTTTCCCATGCGCTCGGATAAGACGGAAGCGAGCGGCTGCGATTAAAAGCTAGAACCTTCTTCACGGCCGACGGAAGTGTGGTGCCCCGGATCGGTCACCACCCTCAAGGTTGCCCAAGGTGCGCCGTCGCCTCGTTAGCTGAGGTGAGCTAATTAGCACAAAGACGAAAACGCGGTAGACGTGGAATTTATTTGGAACCTGCGAATTTGTGTGTTGCGAAGCGATTGCGGCAATCGTACGCCGTCAGCATCCCGCGGTGACGTGGACCCGCCCTCCTCCCGTCACGATATGCCCACTCCCCACACGGACCGAGCAAACCGGTTCCTCCCCGGCGCGATGCCGTTCAGTTTTCCTTGCGTGATCTATTTTCCCGGACCCGCAGCCAACGGTTCTGTCAGCTGAAGTGCGTGTGTGCCGTGTATTATTCAACATTGAGAAACCAGATTCCTAACCCGTTTCCTACGCGCGTGTGCCCAAGCATGTGTTATTGCATTCGATACAGAAATGCTTTATTTTTCAGGCCCGTTTCAGGCACTGAGCGCGCTGCTCACCCATAAAGCCACTAAAATTGGAATACGTCCGTAAGCCTAGTCGCCGGTTTTTTTTATCCGTAGGCTGTATTTTCTCTCCTTCTCTCCTTCTGTCTCTCTCATCCTCCTGTTTACAGCCGCTTGGGTTAGTATGTTTCGAGCATGTTAACCCGACACGGTCTCGATCTTTCCCGTCGAACGAATGCCGTTCTCGAGCGTGTAGCCCTCGCGACCAACGTCTGCGCGAGCCCCGTCTTAGGGTTCCGTTTCGGTGCGATCGCACACACATACACACACACACAACTGCGGAAGCTCCCAGAATGCAGCAGCAAGCGGTCGGCTGCGCCCTCCATCTTCACGGCGCATTCCGCTCCGCTCAGCTATCGCCCACGACGTCGGAAAATTGGATGCACCGCACGCATCGCACCCGAAAAACCTGTTAGCTAGCACCGTGGTCGGAAGAATAAATTTCAATCGCGTTAGCCTTGATTCTCGCGAGCCGTCCGAACCTTAAAATCCTACCCGTGGGGGGGGACGATCGGACCTCATAAAAGACTAGCCCATGAAATGCGAACGAGAATAGAACCAGCGCGGGGGAAAAAAGCCATAGGGAAAAAAGGTGCGGCAAGACATTTATGAAACGCTCCTACGACCGATGACGGCAGCCCCATGTTGGCTGTATTGGTGTGCTAGTGTACTTTTTTGCCACCGTGTCCTTGATGCAAACATTCACTCTCTGGCGGATCAGCCGTTGCGAAGTGAAGCTGGAGCCCCATCGACGTGGCCCACAATCGATCGATCGAGTGGAGTTGAAAATTTGATTGCCCGCTTGCCTACTTGGTTTGTCTCTGCAGGGTGACGCACACATCCGAAGGTGTGAGTTTTGTTCTTTGTTTTACGATGCCTTGTTCCCACCGTTGGCCTCATGAAACAAAAAAAGCAGCGTGGAGAAGAAAATTCAACTTAATCGTTACCCATATTCATTACGAGATCTTCAATCTCCCGTTAACAAACAGTAACGGATCTTAAGTAATGTCCATTTACTGCAAAACCCGCTGCTGGTGGGTCTGCAAGGGAAGATCATCCCAATCGCATTATCTTCAATCTCTTCCGCATCCTTGCTTCGGTTGCTTCCCGGTGTGTGCCGACACTCCACCGCGAAGGTACGGCTTTCTCACCACTGGAGCTTTCTACGACATTCCTGCCGGTACAGGTCAGACCGAACCGATCGTCAGTCGGAGTCCCAGCGAGATCTACCTGCCGAACGACGGTGACGTTGTCACATGACGCAAAGTGAGAAGTCACCGCGCTGCAAAAGGTTCGCCTTAAGGCGGGTAAAGGGCTCGGTATGATTTATGGAACTGCAGGCCCCGGGTGCTTTGTTCCGTGCACACGTCTCAGCATTGTGCGTGCACACGCCTCTACCATCGCGGTGTGTGGAATGCTAATGATTAGTTTTGGCCGCGCATCCGGTTCGCCTCTTCCGACGAGCCCGATCAGCACCGAAATCAGCACCTTAGCACCGTTTGGGAGGAAGTTGGAATAACACCAACAACGAAAAAAGCACGCGCAAGTAAATAAAAACTTTCCACAAACACAGCACGTCTCCGGTTCATTCGATTCATTGGACACCGCAATCGAAAGGAAAATCTCAACCACTATCCCCACCCCATCTTCGAGCCCGTCCGCGACGATCGCCACCTAATCGGTTGGACGCTTCGTCGTGTGATGAAAAATTCATCAAACGGTCAGACGTGGTCAACTGGAAAAACGTTTCCAGTGGTGAGTTGCGTGTCACCACCGTGACAGCGGGATCGCATAATTGTCCGATCCAGCTCGAACCGATTCGAATGAATCATAATTTGTTCACTGTGGTGGTGATTGCAGGCAGTGAGGAACGAAAAAAAAAGGTTCGTCGCTTTCTTCGATCCAGTCATCCGATGGAGTTGAAGTCACCGCGACGCACTTGTTTATTAAAATGGCGCGCTCAGTGGGGCGGGTAAAAGGGAATGAATTCAAGAAAACACACACAAAAATTGCATCACACCGCGGGAACAGGCCTTTGGAGAGCCGAGCCGAGTTTCGTTCCAATTTTCACTCCATCGGAATGAAACCATCGCCGTACATTTCTCGTTCGATTTCAATTGTGGCGGTGTGCGGTTTGAGGCGACAATTGAACAACAACAACAGTCCCAAATAGGGTGAATTGGGGACGGGTTTAAGCGGAATAGCTGGTGGTCAAATTTGGCGGTGAAATCCCGGTGTCTCCAGCATTTAAATTCTTTGCGGATACCGGACACGTTTCGCAATGGTGAGGCGCAAATTTCACCACATGCATACATATACGCTATAAAATTCTTTTTCACGCACACAATCACACACACACACACAGCCAGACTCAAACCGGGCGTTAAGGGTGGCGGCCTCGTGGTCTAGTTCCCGCTTTTAAGCTCTTTCAACCTTTGCTTTCAACGGTTGAATGTTCCATGGCGCGCCGTGAAGCCTACTATTTGCCCGCTGCCGATCGATCTTGTTGCGAGATTCGATTTAGTCCATCGTGTGGGAGTGTGTGGAAGAACGGTTGAATGCTCCATGGCGCACCGTGAAGCCTACTATTTGCCCGCTGCCGATCGATCTTGTTGCGAGATTCGATTTAGTCCATCGTGTGGGAGTGTGTGGAAGTAGACCGGCGCGAGGAACTAATCCCATCCACACTTGCACTTTCCGCCTTAAGATGGCTAGTTAATGCCGAGCCAATAATGACTCCCGCAGGCAAGAGCAACGCAACGAGCGCAGATGGAAAGCAAAGGTCTGGAAACAAATTGATTCGCGCTTGCTCGTGGTCGTATTTTGCTCCCAGCGATCCCACCCGTGGAAGTGAGCAAGAAAGTCCACCGGGAGAAAGAAACCCGCCGTGCGTTGTTGTACCTAGCCGATATTTCTCCCATCCACACTTGCACTTTCCGCCCGCTTTCCGCCTTAAGAAGGCTAGTTAATGCCGAGCCAATAATGACTCCCGCAGGCAAGAGCAACGCAACGAGCGCAGATGGAAAGCAAAGGTCTGGAAACAAATTGATTCGCGCTTGCTCGTGGTCGTATTTTGCTCCCAGCGATCCCACCCGTGGAAGTGAGCAAGAAAGTCCACCGGGAGAAAGAAACCCGCCGTGCGTTGTTGTACCTAGCCGATATTTATTTCGCACTCTTGCCACCGACAATGTTTTGCTCCCAGCGATCCCACCCGTGGCAGTGAGTAAGAAAGTCCACCGGGAGAAAGAAACCCGCCGTGCGTTGTTGTACCTAGCCGATATTTATTTCGCACTCTTGCCACCGACAATTCGTACTTCACTTTCGGTGCTTTTGACTGTCGGTTTCATTGGGCATCGATCATCGCCCAGCGGTGTGTCCAACCTCAACTCCACACCCCGCCCAACCTTTTGCCCCGCTCCGTGAAAGGACAAGAGCTCATCGACACCGACCAACTTTCCAATCCGAAACCGCCGCCATCTCTCTTTCGCTCGCCGTGCGCAAATGTGCTGCCACCTGTATTTTGTTGTCTTTAACACGCGCGTCCCGTGCGGCGCAAACGCGCAAAATCTCACCCTTGCTGGGAGGGAGACGGTGGAAGGGTACTCTAAAGGCCAGCTAAAGAGTGCTGGCCGGAGAGTCATCGTCACCGTCACCTGCCCGATCGAGCGGGATTGATCACCCTGTCATGTATGTGCGCATGGGATCGTCATCTGAGGCCAAGACTGGTTCCAAGTGGACATTAAGACAGGGGCGAGACAAAGAGATAGAGAGAGAGAGAGGCAAAAAGTTGGTGCTGAATGAACGTGTGGCGCATTCCAACGTGCGCCGCTGAGGACGAGATTTTCGAGAGTCATGCGGTTTTTTTCCGTAGCTAAGGGAAAACATTCGAACCGTCGACTGTCGCCCCACCAGCTGGACACGAAGGGACGGGGCCACTTTCCGTGAGCAACCGTATACGCACAACGCTGGTGTGTTAGTTTTGTTGAGCATAAGCTCACGGCTGACGAATTCATCCGATGTGATGATGTCAAGGGAAGGTATAAAATGGATCGTACAGCCAAACGGCACACGAACACCGAGCTACCGTTTTGTTGGAGCCATAAAAAATGCTACCCATCGTGTCCCTCGTGTCTGCCCTTTTCTTCGAAAATTATAACACTTTTGTTCAACAAACCGGCAAAGCAATAAAAAGAGCATACCGTACCAAACTAGCTAGTAAATCAAATTAATACTTAAGGAATCAACTAGAATAAAGAGCAATTGACACACAAATACTGAAAGATAGTGAAACGACACTATTTCAACCTGATGTGACCTATGCAGCTGACAGACACGTTGGAAACGACGATCTTAAGTTATTGTTTCAATTTAATATTTGCATTGCGTTTATGGCATTTAACTAAGTTGAAACTTTCTTCTAATACCAGCTTAAAAATCTCGTGATAAACAACACTACAATACCACAGTAAAAAGCTACTAACATCTAAAATTTATGATTACATTAATTATTAAAGATATTATTAATATCTTCAAAAATAATAGAAACAAAACTGCAAAGCGTTGCAAGTTTGACATACCTGGATTTACATATTTTCTTTCTCTTTCTCTCCTCAACAAGACCACGAGCGATGCGTGGTAGAAGAAAAAAATGTACGATACAAGCGAGAGTGCAAGCGAGACAGCTATTGTAACGAAATGAAAAAGACGCTGTGGTGCGTTGTCTTGCACTACAGGTGTTTACAAAATAAAAGCAGCACGGGTATTTTCAACTCAGTTTTTGAAACGAAATCTTGCGTACCGTAAATTCAAATCTTTTAATAGTGACCCGGAGACGTCTAATTCATAATGACAAACGACGATTCTAAAATAGCATGAAAAGGAGATAATTTTCTGACGTGAATATCATCTTGAATGTATTTTCAAATCTGTGGAAGAATGGAGTGCGCTTTGAATCTTCCTCCTCCCAATCAAATTGTCACAAACGTACAATTTCCATGGTCCTTTTCCAGAGTAAAAGGACTTACTTTGCGCTTACTTCACACTGGTAGTTAAAACCTGTCACCTGCGTGCATAGCATGCACGTGCGAATTAAACATTTACTGACTTCATCAAGCGCAATGATACGGCATTAAAATGTACGGAATAACGGAGCCTGTTTGCCATGCTGTGAGGCATTTAAAGCAATCACTTCCCACCCGGTTGTAGCTACCACCCAGACGGACCCAGTTCACAGCCGGACTGACGTTTTATTTGTAATCAATTACTAAGAACTAGCGATGAGGAAAAACGTACCTCTTTTGGGTACGTCGTTTCCTTTCAGCGTGTGAAGTCTCCACCTCGGTAGTCCCGGTTGCGGGGCGAACTATTTCAAAACGTTCTCGATCCCATTATTACTCACGGTAAGATGAGTCCGCAATGTGTGGCGCTTTCGGATGGAAAAGTACTGTCGTTACAAGCTATGGTCGCCATCTCGGTGCGGCGTCTAGAATACAAGTTATTTTCCATGTCGCAGGCACCGAACGTGGCTGCCAGGCGGAAGCGCTCACACTACGTTTTTCCGGTTGAGCAACTGGTCGGGAGGGATTCCCCTGAGTCACTGTTGCGTTCGAAGGTTGTGTTTTGTAATCGAGCTACTGGTTCGGGCGGATGACGAGTGCATTCTTCGAGACGCATTCGGAGTAAAATGGAGTTACATTGCGGTTCGCTGGTAGCTGGTACACACGACACGCCATTCGACTTAACTTCGACGGTAGAACCTAGAACATCCGACACAAAGCCGAGATGAAAACGACACACTGCCGTGGCATTGGGCTCGCGCATGTTCTACGCACAATTAGCTAGCGAGCTAGGCTCTAACTGTCGCGCTTAGATGAACGCAAGAACGACTAACCCACATACACGTACGCATGCGCACTTACACCAGCAGAGGAGTCAGTGGCAATGGAACGGTGTATAAATTCAAGTGCGGTTAATGCTCCGTCAGCGCGAGTTGGTGTAGCTAGGACGATGTCGTTGGGATCTGTCGTAGGTGCGTAAACGTACGCTACTGAGTGGGTGCATTCGACGCACGCACCTAACGGAAGGGAAGATCAGCACGCGCTGAGTCCCATTGCTGCAAGCAGTATCGCCGATATCCGGATATCCACTCCCAACACCCCGGCCAACGGTCGAGCTGGACGCGAGACTACGATCGTCCTCGACCCCAGACTAATTGCAGTTGGGGAGTTCGTCAGTGCCGGTACACCTACCGTCCTGCCGACCTGTCCGACAAAGATCCTCTGACCCTGGGGGAGGGGCATTATTAATTTCGTCTAATCACCGCCGTGCAAGCGAATGTGGACAAGCGGGATCGGAACCGCTGAGCGACATTTTGTCCGCTTCCTTCCGCAGTAAGTGTTCCGCAACATCTCGCAACACCTCCTCGGGTGGCAGGACGGTGGAAGTGCCGTTCGCCAGACAAGTTGACATTGTGCGAGGGTGTTTGATTCGTCGTCGTTGTTGTTGTTGTTGTCGCTGTTGTTGTTGCTACTACCGTTCAACTCGATGGACATAAGCTCGCGCGATTGACGACGGTCGGCGCGATGAAACCGATGTTTATTGAATCACGCACACGTAGTAGCTACGGAGCAGCCCTACACTGAGCTGTCCCCAGTGCAGAAGCTAGCCGAAACCTGCCTCCAGCATCCACCCCGTGGGGTGCGGAGCAGCGGTGCGTTGATGTATGCATCACCGTATGCACGCATGCACCCGCCGCTCGCCAAATGCGACTGTCCACCGGGCTACTACGACCGCTGGCTCCGCAATAACAACTGGTTTTGCAATCGGCTTGCTCTTCTACTATCCGACCACCACCACTACTACTTAGACCGACCGAGACTGCATCTCGGTGCATTCGCACACACACACACACACACCGCTGCAGCACGCGTCGACGCCACCCATGATCGGTCGGGTTCCAGCAGGTTCCAGTACAAGTGCGCGCCGGTGGACGAGAGCGCGCGCGCGCGCCGCGGGGCAGTTACTTAACGCAACCCCGCACGCCTGCAAGTGCACTACAAAGAAGCCCGCGCGAGCACTGGCACAGTCTACTACCGCGCGCTCATCACGACGGACACGACGAGCTTTCGACGTGCCGCGCTGCCTCGTACGATGCAAAAGGAGGCAGGCAAGTCCTTTCCCGGCTAGGCTTGCTGCGATTGGCGTACATCGTTTCAACCTGCTGCTGTGATGGAGTGTTGAGTGTTGTGCTGTTTTCACTTGCTTCCGACTCCATTCCGCCGTTTTATGGCTGATTTGTCCTTTTTCGAGCAAGGATAACATACATGACACCGTGTACGAGGGCTCCGTAGTGTCAACGAGTGTCAAGTGTTGGGCATTGGGATTTTACTTTTTCGGAACAAAGAGTGACAGTTCCGGACAGTGAGAAACGAATTCAAACCAAGCAACCTCTGCGGGGGATAGGGTTTTGGGTGTTCTAGAGAGTGTGCACATCCTTTCCCCGGGCGGTAAAAAAGAGGGAAAGGACGAAGGGATTTTTTTGTTTGCTGTGACTTGTGAGAAGTGTTTCATAATGCGTGACATCGTGAGTCTGTTCGGTAGTCAGTATCAGACGATTTTCGGTGCCGGTCCCAGCGCTAGTGGTGTCGGTGGTAATGGCAGCGGTTTGGGTGACTGCTGTTCCCCGTTGGCAGGCGGTTCCAGTACGCCCCAGCGGCGACGCTCCGTAAGCCTCGGACCGTTCCGGCGTCGCATCAGGAGCGAATTCTCGCTGCTCGACTACTTCTTCCATCAGCCGAAACATGGCCGACACACGCGCTACCCGAACCGTAAGTATCCTATCGGCAAGCTCGGTGGTGGGATAAGTGAATAAGTGTGTCGATCCTTGCTGGGGCTGAACCAAAAAAAAGCTCAAGCTCCACAAACATTCTAACCGGGCCAACGAGCCAAAGTCGGAGGTGCATGCGATGGATTGCACCAGTCGGCTCGTCAACAGGGATATGCAACGGAAAGCGAGAGTAGTGCAAGAACCAGCCCCTAGCATGCGAGATGCGGAGGCAAGCCGAAGGTGCAGATAAAATTCCACATTCTCGTGCGCACGGCCAGACCGGCCAGCGACAGAGAGGGAGAGAGAGAGCGAGAGCGAGCGAAAGGGAGTGTACGATGGAAACGGAAAAATAAGCAGCCTCCAACCGAACCGTTTGGCACGAAAGATGTTGGCGACGTGTAGCGGGGTGGAAATGTTGAAACCATGCGCTCGCATCGAAGGGCAACAAGTGTAAACCCATCGGTGCTCCGATCACCCGATCACCCGATCTGATCCGTGTGTCCAAATTTTCTGCCTACCGTACTCTGCGACGTTGCCTCTTTGCCAGACCCTCTCTTGGAGGGAAGGTGGGCCTTACCGTCGCAAAGTTGGTGGTAAGTGGGAAAAAGGAAAGAAAAACCTGTCCCTGCACACGGTTTGCCAGATAGCTTCGGTAGCCGTACAACTTGATACACTACGCTACGCGCCTAGTGCCAGAACGCATGTGATGAAGAACTAACGACACAAATGAGTCGCACATCGCTGGGTCCAGAGTATTCTAAGCAGAGCTGCACTCGAAAATGTCACTCTAGTGGCTAGGGTTATGTTTGAAACTCGTTATTTTTATATCCATGAATGCTTGTAGCATGTTCCAAAGCCCAAGTTGATTGTTAAAAACATGAGCGGCTGATGAAAATACGTAGAACCGTTGCTGGTGTGGCCGTCGCCGAGTAGACTACAATTATTTCCGCATTCAACGCATACGCAAACAACGCTCCTCCCGTAGTGCGCATTCTTTACGCGTGCTGCACCGTGCAAACCGGGTACGCCATTTTTGTTGTTGCGCATTGTGTCACAGGGCGGTGCTATAAAGTCCGATCACGATAGTGCTCGGATATCGTACAATTGCCGGGGACACGGTAGCGGTGGCATCAAGTTGGTTGTAAGTATATTGAATTATACGCATGATCAGACGGTGGAGCCTTACCGCATACAGGGCGATTATTGTTTTGCACCTTCAGATGCCGTTTGTGTAAACATACGTCTTGCTTGGGCTCGCGTCACGTTCCGGAGAACGGCTCAGTTTCAATCGGCACCCGTGCTCCCTAGTACACGGCTGGCACGTTTTCTTCTCCAATACTCCCCGAACAACGGCTACCATTCAGGATGTGAGCGAGCTTCACGTGAAGGCGATTTATGCCGCAGATTAAATAAAACTAGTATTTGATGGACAGCGCGGGGCTCGAACCATCAATTCGCATCCCATCCCGGGTACTAGCAGCAGCGAGTAATCAACGATCAGGCGGGTGTGCCATTCTTGGGCGGACCGGCCACTAGGCAGGCAGGCAATTTGCGCGCTGATTGATTTTAGGAAACGATCTCGGATTGCATGTCCCCGGCGCACGTTTACTTGTAACCGAAACCGCCGTCAGACTGTCGACGATGTGGGAAAGTAGCCAGCTTAAAGACACCTGCCTGTTCAAGCGGGCCTCGCCAGGATTGCAGTCGTTTTGTTAAGCACAACGGTAGGCTTGTGTGTTACGTAAAAGGAGTCACTTGTAAAGGGCGCAAGACATCCCATCAGGCACAATCGGGTACGATCGGTAGAAAGGTGTTTTTGAAGTAGCACAGCGCGGACACGAAGGTTTTGAAATATATGAACGACTCTATTTCTCTTAAACGGAGTATAACATAGTAATTAAACAGCCTGTTGGCTGTTTTGAAATACCTTTTTTATAGTCGTATTGTTCATCATTCGATTAACGTAGAGTCTGATGAATCCGTTCAGAATCCGGGATGTTTTATCCATGAACATATTGCTTTGAGAAATAACTGTTATTTGGGGTGCTTTCAAACAGGTTTAATTCCAATTAATATATGTATTCAAATACATGAGTAAGCATTTCGGGATGAAGTAAAGCCTCTGGAACACTGATAAATCCCACATATTCTTCATCACCTTCACTTGATTGCAATCTGTTTGATGCATGACATTTACATCGAAACTAATCTACAAATAATTTTAATAACCATAACACATGGAATCTTCCAGGGCACGACATTAACGATATTGCCTTAACCTTTGCCGCGTAGCTTCCACGCAAAAAAACACAACCGCGCGACAGCTCCCGCTAGGACATCGCGTAACGGTAGCTCACAGCAACGATTAATGACTTAACCCTCGAATGGTTTGCTAGAATCGCAGTTGCTCGGTACTCCGGGGCCAGTGCAGGGAAAGGGCCTAATGGGACTGCAGTACCACCACCATTAGCATATCCTGTATGCCGCTTACCGACAGCACGGACGCAACGACTACCACCGAAAGGGAGAGCGAATGTCCGCCCGAACGCCGCGCTTGCGTGTGGAGATAAAAATGTGCACTAATAATTATCACCCGCTGCCACTGCCACGTTTAGATCCACCAGCACCAGGCACCTCCATCGGAGGCCAGGGCAGGGAAGTGATAGCCGATGGCCAATGTCGTCGAGGAACAACGGCAACGACGCAACAGCGTCAGCCGATTTCTAGCGAGCTTCGAACGTGCCAGTCGGGAAAGTTCTCCACTTTAATTGGTGTCCGCGGGTGTAGGTCGACACCCCACGTTGTGCAATGATTGAACGGCTCTATTGCATCACGGGGTCAGAGATGATCGCGAGAGATGAGTCGAAATGAAATTAAGCTGCATCTTTAAACTCCCTGGCTCCGCTATGGAAGATTTCGCTATGACGTCCGTAGGCAACCGAGTCATATCGTGGTCCGCAATGCAAATGGTAATTGTGTCATCGCTTCCCTTGCACCGCCGGCGGTGATAATGTCCATGAAGATCGGATTTATGCGTCTCGCCTCGTACTCACCGTGACACGATCAATTCGCCGCGACGATCGACATCTCTTGCATCTCTCGTCATACAACCAAACCCGACAGATCCTCTATTTTATATCACCGCGTACAAGATCAGGGTGATCAACGCTTGCCCGCAAGAACGCCCCAGGGACATTAGAGCCGGGTGCGAGCGTCCTGCGTCCAGGTCATGGTCATTTAGTACCTGTTTCTGTTGCTGCCTGCCTGCCTGGTGCGTTTTATCCAACTCGCTAACCATACCGTCCTGTTTCATTGCCATCATGATTTCATGGTCAGAAACTCTCCAGCAAGGTGACGAATGATCGCCGTACTACACGAGATCGCGAGACTGGAGCAGTTAATTGTGCGTCGATCGCACCGGATAGTGCGTGCTTTCAGGTGACATTTCTCACTGTCGCGGTGCACACGATGATCGATGATTGTTGCGATGAGGTGTGGAAAGGATGAGTGAGTTCCTTTGAGTGCGTGCTACTTGGCTGTGTCCTCCACTGTTTCTTTTCTTCTGCACTGTGCAACCATACACTGTGCAGTCGATTGTGCTGCGCGAACAGTCTCGTCCTACGAGGTCGGCCCGGTGTGTTTAATTTTCATTTCGTCCGTGTGCCGCTTTGAGCAATCTACTAGC
>KZ068821.1:87928-116921 GCA_002091845.1 Anopheles cracens
AGAGCAAAAAATACGCTCAACCCATCAAGCTAAACAATGCAAACAGGCAGGAAAGGGCACTTTCAATTATGATTTCCACATGACTGGTAACGATAGCGGCGCACTAAAACGCACCGGCGTCCGGCGTCAGCCGAGTATGTGCAGAAATCGATCCGTGCAACCTTGCAGCATTCGAAGTGTCTCTCTTTCTCGGGCCAGCCGCCTCACACGTGTGCGACGTTCGTGTGTTTGCGTCGGACAGCCAATGGTGCGCGGCAAAACACCACTCCACACCATTCCGGTTCACCGGGCCTCCCATGCCCATGCGATAGCGGTAGCTCCTAGCCCATCGAAATGCCCGCGCGACTGAAGCCACCGCGGGCCGCGGCGACAAGCACAGCGTTTTCCAACCGCCGGTAGCTCGAGACGAAGAAGCCCAAGGTCGATGCGTCTAGTGTACGCCGAATGGGTTAGATTGGAGTGTTATGTTAATTTGCAAATTTACGGGACGTTTGATGCCTTTCCGTTTGCATGTGTACTTGCTGTTGACGTCGTACTTTTCGGCACACCAATGATGCTAACATGTGCGATGTTTGGATTGTCACCTGCCTACCAGCTCTGTACCAGATGTTGCTTGTGGTTGAATGCACCGAAAGTGATATCTATTTAACGAACCGAATACGATTCCTGATATATTTCACACAGGAGAATGCACGTAATACCTACTGAACGTATGCAAATAACCGTGCAAGCTTTCCAATAAAATAAAATGCCATACTGGAAACAATGCAGGGAGACAGCTTGCAACAGCTTGTCGAGCGATCGTCCGGATATGAATATCGACAAGACGACCCGATGCACCGATGCCCCGTTGCCGATGGGCCGATGTCATTCGAATGCAAATGCGAATTGTGTCAACCATCAAAGTCAAAGTGCGAGCTGACCATCGGGAGACAGACTCCCGATTGTAAATCACGCTCGATGTAATTATTTTATGAGTCGCCCGATCTCCGAAGGCGTGCGTATGAGCTGCACGCTGCAAATGGTAATTTCGTGATGAATGCCTTCGGTCCGGCCAGGGCTCACGTGTTTTCGCGCGATCCTGATTCCGTGCCGGTGTTTAACGATGCTGCTGCGATGGACGGGGTGTGGTTCTCAAGGGTATGACCTTTCAATTATTACACATTTTTAAGTTATATCCTTCCCTATAGTCCCTAAATGCTTCGTGGAGCCGTGTCGTTAAGGTAGCTCGAAATTTAAAGTAGGCTATGAAGGGTTCAGAAAAGGTTCCTTGTCCTTGAACTTTTCATTTGTGCGTTTTTTAACGACGTTGATGAATACTTCACAACCGTGCCAGAAGCCGAGGCGATGTAGGTCGGTGGTAGCAATGAAGAGTTTTGTTCCTCCTCAATGGAACGTACATTTTTTTTTGCTACACTGTCCCTGGTGGGCTGGCATGTTCGCAATCACGCGATCGCTGCGGCGTTTAGTGAAGCGTTGCTACGTATGCTTACGCATGTATGATTTATGATGCGGTTGAGTACGCCAAAATTGAACGTCGAACTGGAACCACGTGTGCGTGTGGAACATACCATTAGCACGTTTCCATCGGCCGGCGACACCTGAGTGGGCGTTGGAAACGATGACAGCGTAACCGATGGTAATTTAATTGGCCATGTGAACTATGCTCGACTACCCGTCGCCGGATGCAGTAATTCCCAGTGATTAGGCTAAGTGCAGATCCTCGTGACTTCCTAATCGATCACCTAAACCAGATCGACAGTGCTCTAGGATATGCAATTCATGGGTTTCTTCGAGAAAAATGATCCACGCTGCACCCAGTATTATGAGGGAACTTCGCTAAGGAGGTCGTTAAGGAAAGCGTAATGTAAAGAGCTCCGTCCATCTGATGAGTGTGAAGCATTCACTCGTGTAGCTGGTAATTAGTGTATTAGAGTGACAAACGTGCCATTAACAACTCATTCTTTATCCCGCACAGCACAACCGGACCGACAGGCGTAGTCGATAGAACTCATAGCCCTTCTTAAACGTAGCCTCCGCGCACTCCGTGGTAGAATTATTGCAATCCTTTTCCGTCTCAAACGTGTCCCAGTAGGTTCACCCCTCAGATAGCAGAGTATTCATCATTATGGCACCGAAACTCTCCCCGTTCCGTTCCATAACAACATTTAAAAAAATATCTTTCCACAGCATTGAATAAATTGAGGGTTAAGTGAACTGCCATCGCGCAGTGAGTGAATTAGTCGAATCCGACGTCCGAGCTACGGGTTGGGAAGCTACGCAATAAATCTCGCTGTCCATTATTAGTAGATAAATCACACCCCGCCATTGGTGCGGGGATCTAATGTATCTAATTTCCCGGAAGTCCGCGTGCTTGTTGTTGTGTAGAGATGCATACCCTTTGGGTAGCTGTTTTGAACACGTTGTTTTTATCTTCCAGGTTGGATAATTGATAGGTTTGAAGAAGGATCTCGCTCAGCATTATGACGCAAGCAGTCATTAGATCGTAACATAAGAAAGAGCTCTAATTCGTCCCGAAGTAATGAGGCAGTCACGTTTCATACTGGAAATTGCAATGAACCTAATGAACTTTTCGTCATTCCTACAGGAACGTTTATGCTCATGGCCGCCGGGTTCATGCTGATCATTTGCGGCGCACTCGTACACATCCTCGATCCCTATTTGCTAATATTCAAGTGGGTAAGTAATCTCTCTCCGGTAATCATCATAGTTTATTTTTTTATTGCAAGTCACCTATACAAGCTTGGTAATTATACTCGAGAAAAAGACATGTTTCGCTGCCGTTATTGCATCTCGAATAGCTTGTTCGGATTTATCCATTTTATAATTGTTAAATGTGAAATTCGAGTCGTTAATATCGCGCTTTATCTTGAAAATTACAGTAATCGTTGACAATGTTTCCATGTACGCAATAAATTCCTTAATAAATTGCTTCATTCACAAGTTAGTGCCGTAACTGGTAGCAGCATTGGCTATGGAGCATTATACAGCAATAAAAAGTCTTATTTACAACTTTTAATGTTATTTTATACGTTCAACAAAAACAACCAACAGCACGGACAAGAAAAAAGGACAATATTCATTATAGATAATCGCAAGGCATTATCGTTGCTTTCGGTTCACCGCGATGCTCTTCCAAACAGCACGCGGTTCAGTACATCGTTCGCGCTTCAGTATGCTGTGGAGCCGTGTCGTTAAGGTAGCTCGAAATTTAAACTAGGTTATGAAGGGTTCAGAAAAGGTTCCTTGTCCTTGAACTTTTCATTTGTGCGTTTTTTAACGACGTTGATGAATACTTCACAACCGTGCCAGAAGCCGAGGCGATGTAGGTCGGTGGTAGCAATGAAGAGTTTTGTTCCTCCTCAATGGAACGTACATTTTTTTTTGCTACACTGTCCCTGGTGGGCTGGCATGTTCGCAATCACGCGATCGCTGCGGCGTTTAGTGAAGCGTTGCTACGTATGCTTACGCATGTATGATTTATGATGCGGTTGAGTACGCCAAAATTGAACGTCGAACTGGAACCACGTGTGCGTGTGGAACATACCATTAGCACGTTTCCATCGGCCGGCGACACCTGAGTGGGCGTTGGAAACGATGACAGCGTAACCGATGGTAATTTAATTGGCCATGTGAACTATGCTCGACTACCCGTCGCCGGATGCAGTAATTCCCAGTGATTAGGCTAAGTGCAGATCCTCGTGACTTCCTAATCGATCACCTAAACCAGATCGACAGTGCTCTAGGATATGCAATTCATGGGTTTCTTCGAGAAAAATGATCCACGCTGCACCCAGTATTATGAGGGAACTTCGCTAAGGAGGTCGTTAAGGAAAGCGTAATGTAAAGAGCTCCGTCCATCTGATGAGTGTGAAGCATTCACTCGTGTAGCTGGTAATTAGTGTATTAGAGTGACAAACGTGCCATTAACAACTCATTCTTTATCCCGCACAGCACAACCGGACCGACAGGCGTAGTCGATAGAACTCATAGCCCTTCTTAAACGTAGCCTCCGCGCACTCCGTGGTAGAATTATTGCAATCCTTTTCCGTCTCAAACGTGTCCCAGTAGGTTCACCCCTCAGATAGCAGAGTATTCATCATTATGGCACCGAAACTCTCCCCGTTCCGTTCCATAACAACATTTAAAAAAATATCTTTCCACAGCATTGAATAAATTGAGGGTTAAGTGAACTGCCATCGCGCAGTGAGTGAATTAGTCGAATCCGACGTCCGAGCTACGGGTTGGGAAGCTACGCAATAAATCTCGCTGTCCATTATTAGTAGATAAATCACACCCCGCCATTGGTGCGGGGATCTAATGTATCTAATTTCCCGGAAGTCCGCGTGCTTGTTGTTGTGTAGAGATGCATACCCTTTGGGTAGCTGTTTTGAACACGTTGTTTTTATCTTCCAGGTTGGATAATTGATAGGTTTGAAGAAGGATCTCGCTCAGCATTATGACGCAAGCAGTCATTAGATCGTAACATAAGAAAGAGCTCTAATTCGTCCCGAAGTAATGAGGCAGTCACGTTTCATACTGGAAATTGCAATGAACCTAATGAACTTTTCGTCATTCCTACAGGAACGTTTATGCTCATGGCCGCCGGGTTCATGCTGATCATTTGCGGCGCACTCGTACACATCCTCGATCCCTATTTGCTAATATTCAAGTGGGTAAGTAATCTCTCTCCGGTAATCATCATAGTTTATTTTTTTATTGCAAGTCACCTATACAAGCTTGGTAATTATACTCGAGAAAAAGACATGTTTCGCTGCCGTTATTGCATCTCGAATAGCTTGTTCGGATTTATCCATTTTATAATTGTTAAATGTGAAATTCGAGTCGTTAATATCGCGCTTTATCTTGAAAATTACAGTAATCGTTGACAATGTTTCCATGTACGCAATAAATTCCTTAATAAATTGCTTCATTCACAAGTTAGTGCCGTAACTGGTAGCAGCATTGGCTATGGAGCATTATACAGCAATAAAAAGTCTTATTTACAACTTTTAATGTTATTTTATACGTTCAACAAAAACAACCAACAGCACGGACAAGAAAAAAGGACAATATTCATTATAGATAATCGCAAGGCATTATCGTTGCTTTCGGTTCACCGCGATGCTCTTCCAAACAGCACGCGGTTCAGTACATCGTTCGCGCTTCAGTATGCACTTTCGAAGTTAACCTTGAAATGCAAAAAAAAACTCCCCGTTCCGAATGCCGGTAGTTAGGGCCTACGGCGAATGTGCTCTCGGACACCGGTTTGCCATGCGCCCGCAAGCGGGATTCACGTACCGAAACTAGTCCGAAAAGCACAACTGTTGCCTTCACGTACCGGTACAAGAATAGCTAGTTGTAGTTGACCATGCCACCTCATGTGCGCCGTTATTGCACCATTGGATAACAAAGAACTTACAAAGGAGGCGGTTCTTTTAAGGCGATACGAAAAGTTGTAGTTCTATCCGTAGTCCGCTTACCGGTTTCGTTCTCCATTTCAGAAATTAATCTTCCAAGAAGGGTCGGAAATATTCAACCTGTGGCGCACACCACCGGTTGATCTGTACATCAAGATCTATCTTTTCAATGTAACCAATGCGGAAGACTTCATGAGCGGACGTGCAGAAAAGATGCAGATCGAGGAAGTGGGTCCGTACGTGTACAGGTGAGTGCCCGAACGTGATTTTGAGGAACTAGATCGCTTGACACACGTCAATTAATCATGATATCATTAATGATCATCCCAAAAAAGAGAACTGATGTCGCACGATAATATTACATTTAACGACAATGGAACGCTGTCAACGAGACCACACCATCCACTGATTTTTCAGAAGGGTCTTTCCGGCAACCTGCGGGAGGATGATGTATTCATGATGCCAAATATTGCACTGCTGGTAAGTTGTGAATCGTGTTACTACGCCGTAGTGAGTTTTAGTACAATTCTAACAAATAGTTACAGGAGAAAGACAATAAATAACATGTTTGCAACCTCTTTCATATTATATATCTCTGCTTCATTATGTATCCACATCCTTTTGGTCGAGTTAACTTAGGAGAAGAATGTTAACACCGCAATATGATCATGGCTCTCCTAAGCTTGCAACGAAATTTCCACATTTTCATATGTTTAGCCTAGCTTTGTCAAAGCGTTGCTAGGCTATGCACACTATGTTTCATTCTTAACTTTCCTATGTATACTACGTTTCCACAGTACTACAAATCGACAGTTTAATATTTCTTTGCCACCATCCTTCATTAGCCTAAGCTATCGCACGGTGGTGGTTAGTCAACGGTTCATTTTAGCGAGATCAACAGTAGGTCCATCTGCAAGTATATTCTTCCACAATGCCTTTCCTCGCCTATCCCAATGTTGAGCAACCCCGCTAACTCGGACCCTTTCTAGAGCATAGCGAACGTGGCCGCAAAACAACCGTACTTCCTCAGATGGCCAATCAATTTGCTAATACGGCAAACTAAGGTGCAACCGCTGGAACGACAGACGGCAAGGGAATTCATGTACGGCTATCCGACCACTCTTACAACTCTCGGTTATACCTTTCTCCCTAACTGGATATCGTTCGATAAAGTGGGCCTTATCGATCGTGTAAGTAAAGGCGTCTGAGCGGGAAGCAAGACAAAACAACACGAAATTAGCAATTAGTAATCAATGCCAACTTTACCGTTTTCTTCAGATGTACGATTTCGATGATGACTTTGAGACGTTCTTTACTGGTGAATCATCCGCAAGTGTTTCTGGGTTGTACGATACCTATCTGGGCTCTCCAGATTTGGCCCAATGGAACGGAAGCCACTGTAGTAACATCCGAAATGCATCTGACGGTACAAAGTTCGTAAGTTTCATCAAACCCGACGATCAGCTACTATTTTTCAGAAAAAGTATGTGCAGAGCGCAGATCCTGGTAAGTAAGGAAGTGATAATCCCAAAAGTTTGTCGGAAAAGAAGTTTCCCATTGTTTGTTCTCGTTAGGTTCAAAACGGCACCGATTACGACGTGGCTGGTTTGAAGGCCACCAAATTCGTCTTTGAGGAGAATGCCTTAGACAACGGAGAGTTCGATCCGCGCAATAAGTGTTACTGCCGGAATGGTAATACTTTCGTACATAGTTGAATAACTCTCGACCTAGCCTTTTCAACTGATTCTTCTATCGCAGGAAATTGTCTTCCCCGTGGACTGGTCGATGTTACCAGCTGCTACTATGGATTCCCAATCGCACTCAGTTATCCACACTTCCTGGATGCTGACCCTAAGGTGCTAGCGCACGTAAATGGTTCCAGACCAGACCCAAAAGCGCACCGGAGTCATTTCATGATCAATCCTGTAAGAGAAAACTGCACATTCAAATAATTGCATGATTGGCGAACGAATGAATGAATACGACTGATCGTTTTCTTCACAGGTTTCGGGGCTACCGCTGCAACTGTCGGTCAAGTTTCAGATCAATATGGTGCTGGAAGATCTGAGCAGTATGGCGCATTGCGAAAAGTTCTCAAAACTTGTCATACCGGCTCTTTGGTTCGAAATTGTAAGTAAATGTACTGAATCTCATGAACGATCATGCATCTAGTTCCATCCATCATGAAATTGTTCCATCCATGTTTCTTTTTTCCTTTCTTTCCATGTTAAAGACGATGCCAGGACTACCAAAATCACTACTATCGCGCTTCATCTTTTATCTAAAGATTCTGCCCTTTGGTGATCAGGTGGTAAAGCATAGTCTACTAGCATTCGGTGGCATTCTGCTGCTAGTGGCCATCACGAAGGTATCACTGACCCTGTCGTCTGCGTACTCATCGGCATACCGTATCTCTAATGAGCTACGGGATAGCTTATGGTAATCTTCGACACTAACTTGGACACAGTACTGTGAATAAATTCACAGTTCATACCTTCATACAAACACAACACACACACTCACACAAACACACATACCGGGCCAAAACTAAATTGCTTTCTTAAGAAAAGCATGTTAAGACTAGAGCAGGCGATTTCAGCTAATTGTTTAAGTATTGAAACTAATTTAAGGTTATTTTTAATAAACTGGATACAGATAAACACTCACCTGACGCGGATGTTGCCATTTCGTTCAAAAGACCTTCTCTTTTCCAGTTCATGATAAGTTTCTTTAAAATCGTTTTATTCATATAAACTTGAAAGCTTCTCTCTTACTAGTTCGGGAAGAGGAAAAGGGGAAAAAATAACACTTACGTAAAGTAGTTACGCTCGCAATGCTCTTATTCGAATCATCCACGTGTCATGTTAAGAATTTTGAAGATGATTGTGTACATAGCAAACAAAAGCACTAGTTCGATGCTTGTTGGGTTGACTGGCTCCTGTCGCTCGGTTCACGACGATGATATAATGATAACTTAGCTGCTCACTACCATATTAGTTCGCTCCATGAAGCGGGGCGTCATCAAAACACAATGTAACAATCCAGTGAAACTGTGAAGGAGAACAAGGGAACTAAGTAATAATGAGTGTATGGTGAGTAACTCAGCATGGCTTACCTAGAAGTGTAAAGTTCCAGCACTGTGTTTTGCAAATCTATTTCCTTCCCTTGTCCGGTGCATCTCGGTCTAGATCGTCCTCCAAGTGCTTCTTGTAGCCCCTCGGTGGTTTGATCTAGTTTTGGAAACATAGGTGAACGGTCGAACAACAAGTCTCCCATATTTCCATATGCCACATGCAACATACCGATACTTTAGTGAACGAACGATCGATGCCGTGTCGGTTTCTTGCCACGATGAAGTAGGCGCCCTCGTCCGCTACCACCGCTTCCTTGATCGAGAATCGAATGTAGTCGTTGTGAACTTCCTTAATCGTTCTCGGCGAATTGGTCAAATCCTTCGTGCCCCTCATCCATTGAACTGCGGTGATCACAATGAGATTGATTGGTTCTCCCACTTAAGAGATGGCGACATCAGTATCAGTAACTTACTCTTCGGCTTCGGGTCACCAATGATTTTAAAAGCCATCGAAAGCGAATCGCCTTGCCTGATCTTGATCTCCGGTTGCGGTCGGGACATGAAGATCGGTGGCTTAGCGCCCTTGATCGCGTTGGGATTGATGATGTCCACATTGGACGAGGACTCTGCCTTGCCGAACGCATTTGTCGCGCGGCACACGTACCGACCGGACGCATCCATCGTAGCGGCCGTGATGCACAGCGCAAAGATGCCCGTACCATCGCTGTACGTTCGCACCTTTGGTGGCTTGCCCGTGACCGGATAGCGATCGCGGAACCACTGCACCTCGCAGTTGCCCTGTACCTCCACCACCAGGCAGATGTTACCGCCGGACGGGATGGAGTAGTCAGCCAGACCCTGGTAGAAGTGCGGTAGATTCGGATTCCGGTGGTACACGCTGTGCGTGCGCTCCATCAGAACCTTCTCCTTGCTGACGAACTGGACATTGTGACTGATGGCATCGCTACAGCCGCCACTCTCCGCCTCACAAGTATACGTGCCCGAGTCTTCCTCGCCAGGACTCGTCACGATCAGCTTGCACGTACCGTCGGCATGATCGTACTGCTCGTACTTATCTCCCGGGATGATGTATTCACCATCCTTGATCCAAGCAATGTTCGGTCTCGGTGTGCCACGCACGCGGCACTCGAGAACAATTTCGTTTGAGTGGAGCGAGTAGGTTTCTAGGCGAAGTGGGAAGGAGCGCACACGCAAAACGTATTAGCCATGGGTATGATCCGTTTTCACTCTAGCCCGTGTGCGCTGGATGCCTCTGTTCTTGCCGTAGTCATGCAGAGGACATGAAGTACGCACAACACGAAACATACGGAAACAAAACTCAACAGATATCACTCGCGCCGGTCGAAGAAAAATGATATCAACACGGAACAACTTGTTACACTTTGGTCTCCCAAAACGGGCGCAATCGGTTACATGAAAAACGACAATTACGTACACACACACGCACGCACACATGGACACAGGCATTTTACCGGACACAAACGATGAGATGATACAAAGGCACGAGCTCAAAATGACAAAGAAGAATTAGGACTAAACAATCTTAAACATTACTATGGATATGAATTCTAATAACGCCTCATCAGCTTGTGACGATCGTGTCGCGTTTGCTGCGTCGACGAAAGCCGTATGTGCTCTAGGACTAGAATGCAGCAGTTGGTAACGTCTTCACCGCAATCGTTCCGCACCACACACTTGTACATGCCCGCCTCATGGTTCGTGATGTCGTAGATCTCCAGTATGCTCATGCCTTGGTGTCGCGAAATACGATACTTTGCGCCGTTATTGATTTTGGTGAAATTATGTACCCACTCGATCTCACAGTTTACTCCCCAGAAGGAGCAAACGAGAATCAGGTTAGAGCCACGCTTCACAAGTCGATCGCGCAGTACTGTCTGCACAATTGGTTGGTACATCTCGAGCGAGGCGAGACTTTCGTAGCGTAACGGCGTAGCAAACGTGTCCATGCGGTAGTGATAGGGATAGGTCTGCGATCGTTTGCCAGAAGCCCGATCAGCCACGGTAGAAGAAACCTCAGCCACGGACACCTGAGACATCTGGGAGCGATCAGAGACGCGCAACGATTTAGATTCTTCCCGCGACAATACAGTCTCCGATGTACTTGTGGTTGCTGTTAAAGAAATTAAAAAAATAATTACATTTACATAACCTTTCAAAGTTATTTTTGTTCTAGTTTTCTTTTGGTTTCCGTATCCTAACGAATTAATAAAACCTACACAGAAAACATTACTAAATATAGCCTTCAGACATTACAATGATTGTTTCTTCCTAGACAGAGGTTTCCCGCGATCGTTTAGTTTGCGTGCCTTTAAATATATTTATCTATGTATTCGTCGGTACTCTATGTAGAACGTCTCCACTTTCATCTTCGCTTTGTTACTATGATTGCATTTATCTCTACTCTAAATGGTTCAGATGAATTTCAAAATCGCTATGTAAACTATTTGCAAGCAAACATCGTTCTGGTAAAGTATTTGCGTTTCTTACCTTGTACAGTGGCTCTGCTCATCGAATGTTTGCCACTGGCAGTGTCCTCCTCTGCTTGACTGGTCACCGCTGGACTAGATCGCTTTGCTCGAGCCCATTCACGTGCGCGCCAGTCCGTTCTGTTCTCTGCCAGACTCTGCTGATCGGATACATTCGGTGATTTCCGCAACTCTCGCATCGTTTTGTCCTGGCGTGTTGTTCCTGTGTCCGTCGCCAATCGCTCATGACAGTAGATTCGTCTGTGACGCTGGGTAATGCTCCCGGCGTCTGAAGAGGTTGTTAGATCACGAACAGATGCTTCACCGTGATTTGAGAGGCCAAGCCCCTGGGCAGAACCGTAATGATGCGAACTGAGTTGATAACTGGACGTCGCACGCACCGATCGACGGTGCTCGAACGGCGTTTGTCTAGTATCGCGGATGTGCACATGTTGCTGGGTGAGTTGATGCCTTCTGTAGTAGTCTTTAACTTTGTTGTGTTCGTAGTTGACGCTAACGGATGATCGAGTGGAAGGTCGTTGATAGGTGTACGCACTGGATGCGGTTTTTGTGGCACATTCGTTGTCAGTATAGTGATTTGAGCTGGCCTGCTGATAGTCTAAGAATTCACAACATTCAAAGTTTATTATGATTAAACACATACATTTAATTTTGAACCCAACTTAGCAGGGCGATACACTAGTGGTAGCAGAATAGATTCTCACTGGTTATCCTTGAATAGCAAACGAAAGCAAAACAACAGGTATGTTCCGTTGATGTCACTTATAAGGTGCTGAAGTAAAAGCATATGTTTTGTCTGCGGTATAAAGTGTTTGATACGATGTGGACCACCAGGTAGTGACAGTTGACAGTTGGGTTAGCAGACAATATAAAGTAAAGTAAATCATCAATAGACAAGCGGCTTAGGCGGCCCCGGGGGCTGCCGTGCCATGTTTCGACGGTGGTGCTCTGTCGTCACTACGCTCATTACCTAGGATGTTGCTTGCAAAGATAGGGGGAACGAATTTGGTGTACGGATTTTCATAAACACTAACCACCGACTTCGACTCAATGCTACCGGCGTAATTACGCGCCTCGATCTTGTACGTTCCGGCGTCCTCTGTCGTTACGTTTACGATTTCGAGCGTGACCTTTCCGTCGCGGCGTGTCTTCTGGCGATACTTGCGGCCTTGCACGAGCGGTATTTCATCCTTATACCACATGAACAGCGGAAATTTGCCATCGACGTAGCATGTGAACTTGAGGTTTGAACCCTCCGGTACAGTCTTATCCTGTAGCTGCGTGATGAAGCGCAGCTTGTACCGATAGTCATAGTCCTTGTCGTGCTGGCTGCGTGACTCGGACCATTTGATCAACGCCTCATCCTCGGGGTTGTAGTCACAGTCCTTCGGACGCAGATGCCGGCTGAGGATGGGCTTCTCGGTCTTTTTGTGCAACTCATCTTCGAACACCTTCAGCACATCCTCATCGCTGTTCTTGTAGTTCAGATAGTACACCATGTCCGTCTTATCGACGCTATTCTTCGCTCGTAACACATACCGCCCGCTATCCTCCTTCGATGGCTGAAAGATTTTCAGCTGATGCCGCCCGTCCGGATACTTTCGGAAGTACAGCCGACCGCCAGTGTTATGACGGACAAAAACACCCTGTATTATCCAGACCGTTTCGGGTTCGGGATCACCACGAACACAACATTCGAGCGTCAACTCGTCTTGGATTGGATCGTACTTTTCTGTAAGGAAAATGCAACCAGAAGCGACCGAAATAGTTCAAATGAAAATCAAACGTCTCAATCGTCAAACAGCTGTTGATGGATTCGCGGTCATATCCTCCACTGCTTCTCGCAAACTTCTTCATCACGCGCGTACCTTGCATTGGGCGAGTAAAAACGGGAGCTTCTCCTTTGATTTCCGTTTTCTCGACCACCGACACCGTGCATGTTTGCTCGATCTCTCCGTACGTGGGACACTTGGCAACGCAGGTGTAGTTCCCGGCATCTCGATACTTGCACTTCTCAATCTCAAGCACGCACGTTCCGCAACGCATGGTGGTATGCGTGAGACGCAACCCATTTCCTAGCGCACGTCCATCCCTCTTCCAGTACGACGTCACCTCTTCCGGACATTTCACATACGCCATCAGACGAAGCGTCTTCCCTGGCTCCACTCGAACGTTCGCCATGTGTGACACGAAGTCGTATTTCTTGCGCCGCTCAAACTCCTCGAGAGCAACTTGCGTGCGCGATTTCCTTCGCTTGTACGTTACTTCCGGCTCGGCCTCCGATTCTTTTGACTTCGATGCAGCTGGGTCCGGTTCTGGAACAACTATCTGTACTGATCGTTCGGCTGGAGACAAAGCCTCTGCTTCAGCCTTAGTTTCCTCCTCCGGCAACTCTTTGACGTCGGGAAGTTTTGGAGCACGCTTCACCTTCGGCTCTCGCGGAACCTCGCTTCCATCGCCTTCTACCTCCTCCTCCTCTTCTCCATCCTCTTCCTCCTCCTCTCCATCCGCTTCCCCATCGCCAAAAGTCGGGGTCGGCTCGACCGGTATGTACGATTCGGCCTTAAACCAGCCGGGTCGCTTTTTGGCCAGCCACTCGAAGTATTGCTCCTTGCTACAAAAGTCGAGATTATGCTTGCAAGTGGCCTCTCCGACGCTATTACTAGCGATGCAAATGTACTCGCCATTGTCCGTGTACGAAGGATCATAGAACACAAGCGAGGCAATCGTATGTTCGGCCGTTTCGTCAAAGTGCTGCGAGATGCGCATGTGAGTGTCAGGATAGACACCCAGTTTAATGATTCCTTTGTACCACGTCAGCGTTGGCGTTGGATTGGCACGGATCACAAACTCGACCGTTAGGATGTTGCCGTACTGATCGTAGTTTTCTAGTTGCAAAGAAATAAACAGGAAAAACGAAAAGAAGAAAAAAAGTTAACAACATTAGAAAGAAATCAATGGGGCATAGAAATCATGAACTTTTTGATACCTCCGATCTAAACACTCGACTATCGATTGCCCAACGACATGGTCGCACTGATTACACGATATTGTACGATTAGTACACGGGGGGAAAATTCTTTCAAAACAACTGCGCCAATTTCCCATCAAAATCGGAATTTGCGATACATAGTGTAAGATTTGAACAGGAAATTCCCGTTGTTTTGAAACAAAATATTCCCTCCTGTAATAACCGGATATGTAAAATATTACTGTAGTGCTGTTTTTGATATCAATGAGCAAGAGTAGTACAACAAAAGTGCAATACTCAACAGGACGAGTTTTACCGAACCCATATTAACCTTAGTAACCTACCTCGAACCATGCGCACGAACGTTGGTGCAAACGTTTGCACCGCTGTGACGGGCTCGACGACCGTCAATTTGCAAACAGTTTCGATTTCCTCCATCTCATTCTTCGCCTTGCACTTGTACTCGCCCGCATCCTTCACGGTGACGTCGTTTACCCACAGGCAACCGTAGGCTCCACGATGCATGTCATTCATGTCGACGACATGGTCGTCGTACTCGACTGGCTGTCCATCCTTAAACCATTCCAATGTGGGATCGAACCCGGTGGCACAACACATTAACTTCAAGCGATGTCCGGCCACGATTGCGCGGTTGGTAAGATGAACGGACCATTGCAACTTATCACGTTGGTGCAAGATTTTCTTGTGGTAGTACCTAGCCATATCGCCACCAATCGGTGGCGGCGATGGAGACTTCTCCGGAGCCAAACGTCTATGCTTCGAATGTCCCGCTGGTTCAGGAGCTGCGGCCGCGGGCTCTCCTTCTTCGCCAGCAGCAGCCGGCTGTTGGTCCTCCGCACTAGCTTCGACGGAAGCTGCCGCAGAGGCCGCTGGCTCTTGAGGTGCATCGGCGGAAGGCGGTGCGGCAGCAGGTTCGCTTGGTGTAGTTTCGACAGCAGGAGCTTCCTCAGTAGCGGGTTTCGCTTCGGCCGCACTCTCCGCAACCGGAGCTGCCGACTCGGTACAGGCGGCAGCATCTGCTGCCTGCCCTTCACTGCCCACTGGCACTACGGATGCCTGCTTGTCCTCTAGTGAAACATCATCTTAATGTATTAGTAAAATAATACAATACATCGAATTAGAATCCACCGCCAATCCACTATCACGAACAAAGACACACACACAGCTTTAGTGATAGATTCGATTGATCTGATGCGAACGGGGCGCTACGGGGCGCTACGGAACGACACAGCGACTACACCAGGCGCAGTTACACACTGGTACACACACACAAACACAAACACAAAGTGGTTCTCCTTCGTCCGGCAACGGTCCACTATCGCATTAACTCATAAAAAAAAACAAAAAGAACTACATCCTGGCGCGAGCACTGGAGCCGAGACCGTAAACACAAGTAGAGAGCACACAGCCTACTAGCCTACTAGCATCGTTACCTTTGATGGAGATGAACGTCGGAGGCGTAGGTTTGGTTTCGAAATTTTCATACACCGTCAGCGAGGTGCTGGTGGACGTTTCACCGTTCTTGTTCTTGATCATGCAGCAGTATTCACCCGCATCGATCTTGTCGATGTCCTTGATCTCTAGGCTGAGCAGACCTTCGCTCACCTTGAAGGTGTGCTTGTTGCTCTTCTCAATCGGATTGCCATTCTTAAGCCAGCGCACCGTTATGCCCGGACCGGAGATGGTGCAGGTCAGCTTCACCGTCGAGCCCCTCGGGGCAGCCCGCGCCTTCAGATGGGAGATGACCAGCGGTGGTCGCATCATCTGACGCTGCCGTTGCCATTCCAAATCGCGCTCCCGTTCCGTCATCTCTTGCGTCGACTCGCGGCGGGAAGCTTCACGGGATTTCACTGGCGCACTGGGCTTTGCTTCCGCTTCGGCCTGCTGCTGCTGCTGCTGTTCGATACTGTCGATGCTCTTCCACACCGACGGATCGAACTCTTCTTTCACTGGGATCAGCTCTACGTCTGAGTCATATTCGGGCTCGGGCGGTGGCTTTATCGGTTCCGGCTCGGGTGTCGGATCCTTCGGCGGAGGGGGCGTCGGTGCACGAGGCGGTTCGGGTTCGGGTTCCTCCTCCTCCTCCTCTTCCTCTTCTTCCTCCTCCACCACGGGCTCCGGCTCAGGTTCCGGCTCGGGCGGTGGCGGGGGCGGCGGCGTCGGCTCCTTCACGGACTTACCTGCCTCTTCCTCCTCCTCCTTAATGCGCGCTAGTTCGGCTGCCGCCTCCGCTTCCGTTTTGGAGTGCTCTTCGGCTGGCTTCGGTGGTTCGGGTGGAGCGATCTCCTCCTCGACGACCACCACCTTCACGGTGGAAATGTCACCGCAGCTGGCCGGATCCAGCGAGCACGAATCGGTGAAGAACAGTGAGATGTACTCGTCCACATTTGTCACGCCGCCCGAAATGTCCATCACGAGTGCCTTGTCGATGATAGCCTTCTGCGAGGCAACCTGCACATCCGGTTTCTCGCCTATTTCGAACGGAGACTTTTCGCGATGCAACCTGCTAAAGTCCCTGGGAGAGTCACCACGCCCAGGGATCTTGAGCAGATCCAGCATCGTCGGTTCGGCCGGAGCTGTTACCTCCACCTGCACCGGCTCCTCCGACTGGTTCTTTTTAGAACGTGACCTCCGCTCTCGTCTGCCCGTCATGTTTGCTAATGCGATGGATTAGATTCCGATGTTCGATCACTTACACGGCAGCAACCCGTACCCAGTCTACCAGCAAAGTCCAGTGCTCCACAACATGCACTGGCACTGGTACAAACGATCCGCAACCCAGCAGCGATCAGCGAAGTACTGATCGCTCGTGATCGTTTGAAACTACACGGCACACCTGAACCAGTCACTTGATGGTCGAGTATCTGTCGAGTGGGAAAATTAAATTTGACTGAGATTAGGCGAACAGAAAAACACCGTGAGCGTAGCGGGCTCCTGGAATGGTAACCACTGGTCTAATTGCCACTTAAACCACTAGGTCGTAATATCCAACCTCGAGACACAGCGAGACCGTGACGACGCACTGTACAGGCGAAAGCTGCCAGAGAAGTGAAGAGAAGTGCACTAAGCAAAGTGCAGAGCAGTTCAATTTTCACTCGCACCTTTCACTGATCGAACGAATCGGTGCAAATCGCCCCACAATGCTACAATATTCGCGCGAGGCTTGACATCGTCCCATGCGTGATACACCAGTAGATACCCACACGCAACTATGTAGCACCCGAACGATCGGTCGATCGAGTGTGAGAGCCGATTTAGAAGCTTCGTTTGTGAGTGATCGCCGAACTACGATGATCACGAGCTAAAGTTTGCAATTTAGTGACACAATACCCCAATTTCACGCCGTCTATGCTGGCTGTGACATAGATGCGATGTATTGAGCTTATTCTGCTAATATATTTTTAGCCCAATCTAATCATTGGGAGGTTGAATAGCTTGCTTTCGCTAGAAAGGGTGCTGCTATATTTAGTAGGTCAATACTCATTGATTCAATGACACAGCGCGGCACACCAGGTCGGACGCATTCATGCGTTCAGAGGAAAGGCACAAAACGACAACTTGGTGATTAGAGTCATCAGGACGTGCGCATACGCTGTTCGATTAGTTGGGCTCCGCTAGAGGGTCTATCATGTTTAACGCATCGCTATAACTTGAAATGGGTTTAAATAACATTTCGTTACTCGTCAATCAATAACGATGCAGAATCATTACGTGTTTTGCACACCGCATACTACGACTCTTCTTTGTTCATAGTAGTCATTTTCATTTGACGACCAAGAGCACGTCACCGAACTAGCCGAGGCACATACGCCAGAAACGGACAGTGGATCAAATGCAACGATGATATTTTTAGGTAGGTGTCCGAAGTACACTGCCAAACCTGCTTTACATCATCAAAGCATTGTAATGCAATGGGATAACGCCAAATATTAGTCGAAAATTACTAGGGCAGACCAAAATGTTTCAATTCAGTATGGGAATAAATTCAAAATTCAATAAATTCATTGTGCAAGTATGGAAATTCAGTATGGAAGAAATCAAGTTATACCAACAATCCTAGAAAGAAATGATTTTACCAGCGACATTTTACGGTAAAGGATAACCAGTGAAACTATTCGTATCGATGATTTGTTCAATGTCAAATGACTGACTGACAACTCTGTTCGACGTCCGCAAAAATAGTCTTTCGACCTGGATGTTACACACGATTTTTAATACTGCTTTTAATGACTTAAATTACCCACAGCTTGGATGTGAGACGGAGACACGTAATGTGTAACAAATTATAATAATGTTATACTTGATATTAGTATTAAAAACGTGTGTTTATTAGTATGCCTGTATGTACCGAAATATAGACCAGCAGCTTTTAGTCTATTGTTTCCACATGCTTACCATACGCCCGCATTGCATTGCTCAATTGGCGTACGTTTTACGTCGTTGGCGACAGTAATATTGTTGTACACACCGTCCTGCAGTTTAGAGTCTGCGCAGTTTACTCGAAGCTAAAAAAGGCACCGCTATCTAGCTTATATTGATCAATGGTTCAAAAGTAGCCGGTCTTGAGACGGTCACCGTATATACCGTATACTATGATTGCAAGTGCGGATATTTTTCAGCCATTGTCCATTAGTGGTACGTTGCAATAAATGCAAAGTATTGTCTAAGCATTCGCAACCGTTGCCATCTTGTTCGCTTTGTTCCGATCGAAAGCAGCACCAGACATACTAATATATACACATTTTAGCGGACACAGCGTGATCGATAAAATTAGTATCCATTGCTTGAGAACTATTCACCGCGGTCGTATGAAAGCTGTTGAGTTGCGAGCCGCCAAGATTGAACAAATCATTTAAAGTTATAAATAGAAGATAAACGGACGTACCCATTTTCTGCGGTATACTGAATGACGAGCAGATGATATCATCACTGGTATCGTACACCTCAACGGTGCACTTGTTGAACGACTGCCCGTAGTTGTTGAAAACATGGCATGCATAGACGCCCGAATCTCCGTACTCGGCACGGTCCACCTGCAACGTTATGAGGCCATTCTTCTGCAGCATATGGTAGCGGCCAGTTTGCAAGATGTCACTTCCATCCTTCGTCCATCGTACATCAATTTCAGAATCTAACACGACACACAGCAGTTTAAAACTGTGGTCCTGCTCAATGAACACGTTCTTCAGGTACACCGCAAAGGATGGACCACGTTTTGATGGAAGTACACCAAGACTGCATCGTGATGAGCTGCGTGGTGGATCATCGCGCATGCCGAGTGGACTTCTAGTGGCGTGACGCTTGGTGATGTCTGCACGACTTTGTCGAGTGTCGGGCGATCTTCTGGGATTTCTGTCATGTACGCCCTTTGCAGTAGATTGAGATGCATCAAGTCCTTGACGTGCTGCAACAACCTTCATATGTTCCGATTTCTGCTCCTTGCGCACATCCTGTAGACTGCTAGTGATTTTGTAGTGCGTTATCAGTTGTTTAACCGTACGAATAGCATCCTGGGTACTAGTTCGAGTGTACTTTTCCTTGCTACCAATTACTATAAACTGTTCCTCACTCAGCCAGAACTCAATGGTATCGAAAATCTTTAGCAGTTGTAACTGATAACGTAATAGCCAGTCGGCAATAGTCACATTACTTGTTAACTTGCGCATTATATCGCAATATTTTTCCAGAGATTCTGCTAGGAGACGGAGATACTCAACTGAATCTAGCTGCAGAGAATTTATTGCCAACTTTTCTACTACCATTTCCAATGCTGAAAGCAAAAGATCATCTTTTTCCGATAGCAACTCATTGCAATATTCTGTCCTGGCCTGCACTGTGACGTTCTTCAACATATTCAAATTTTTACGAATTGTTTCTTGAAACTCTTTCTGCATTTCCATCTTATTGTGAAGATCGATTACATTCTTTAAAACCTTATCTAAGAATAACAGATGTCGCTTTATCTCCTCTAAAACTGAAACTTCACGATCATTACGCACTCGTGTAAAGTGCTGCTGCGCAATTAATGATACAATGCGATACAATTGTCTCAAACTGTGCTTCAGTGACGGAGATATACAGTCTACGTTCCCGCTAAAGTTTGCTGGTAGTTCTTTCACCAAATCATGAACGGGAATACTTAGCTGTAGCAAGATGTTTGCACAAGTCGAATACGACGGCTTTTTCGTGGTGGCAATAACAGATGGGTGTAATAGGGTCAATGTTTTACAGATTTGAGCAAAATATGACTCTACCGTTTTCATAGACACATCTAATATATCACTGGAATTCAACTCAATGTACTCAAGATCTTTTTGCAGTAGTTGAAGTTCCACACATGTTTTGTTCAATGCAAGCTCTGTTTCAGCTTGGGTCGACCGGCGTTGATAAATGCATTGTCTAATTTCAGTCAAAATCAGCATTATAGATTTGCAGATTGTACAAAATATCTTCCAATCGTTACCTTGTTGCTGCTCATTGCGCTGTTGCAGTAGAGTAAACGATTCAACCGCTTGTAATATACCATCCTCTAAAACACTCCATTGCTCAAATTGTGCTGAGTGCAGATCAATCGTAGATAACGTGCTTACCAATTTCTCTATAGGATTATGGTAAAGCCTTAAAAACAGATTTTCAGCTTCACAAGCGTCCAGTTCTTTGGAGCTCATTATGTGCATCTTAACATTTTTTATTCCACAACCCGTACTGTTTGTTAAGAACATGCGTTTAATATCCAAAAGCATTTCTTTGAAACTTTCTAATAGGATCAGCATTTTGTCAAGCTTAATTTCTTTTTTAGTAGTCAGCAATCCAGAGCCTTGTGTTTCGTCTATTTTACTCGATTTACCGAACATTATGTCCACGCATGAGTTGTCTTGGAAAGTTTGGTTCTTAACAACTGGTTCGAAATAAGTTGAAATTGTATTTTTCATAACCAGATCCGTATCACCACATGATTTTTGCTCTACCTTCTTTTGAGCTTTTTCTTCAACCTGCAGCTTAGCTTTTTCCTCATCCTTCTTCTTGACATCATCTTCTGTTTTCTTCTTTTTAGTTTTTTCCTTCTTTCCTTCTACATCAACCTTCTTATTTTTAGCCTCTTCCTCTGCCTTCTTCTTAACCTCTTCATCAGCCTTCTTCTTCTTAGCTTTTTCCTCAGGCTTCCTCAGCTCAGCTTCTTCCTCTGCCTTCTTTTTAGCCTCTTCTTCTGCTATCTTCTTCTTAGCTTCTTCTTCTGCCATCTTCTTCTTATCCTCTTCCTCTGCCATCTTCTTCGCTTCTTCCTCAGCCTTTTTCTTAGCATCTTCCTCTGCTTTCTTCTTTCTAGCTTTTTCTTCAGCCTTCTTCAACTCAGCTTCTTCCTCAGCCTTCTTTTCAGCCTCTTTTTCTGCTTTCTTCTTCTTAGCTGCTTCCTCTGCCTTCTTCTTCTTGGCATCTTCCTCTGCCTTCTTCTTAGCTTCTTCCTCAGCCTTCTTCTTCTTAGAGGCTTCTTCTGCCTTCTTTTTAGCTTCTTCCTCTGCAATCCAGCATCTTCCTCTGCTTTCTTCTTCTTAGCTTCTTCCTCAGCCTTCTTCAACTCAGCTTCTTCTTCTGCCTTCTTTGCAGCCTCTTCTTCCGCTTTCTTCTTCTTAGTTGCTTCCTCTGCCTTCTTCTTTTTGACATCTTCCTCAGCCTTTTTCTTAGCTTCTTCTTCTGCCTTCTTCTTTTTAGAGGCCTCTTCTGCCTTCTTCTTAGCTTCTTCCTCTGCCATCTTCTTCGCTTCTTCCTCAGCCTTTATCTTAGCTTCTTCCTCTGCCTTCTTCCTCTTAGCTTTTTCCTCAGCCTTTCGCAGCTCAGCTTCTTCCTCAGCCTTCTTTTTAGCCTCTTCTTCTGCTTTCTTCTTCTTAGCTGCTTCCTCTGCCTTCTTCTTCTTGGCATCTTCCTCAGCCTCTTCTGTTTTTTTCTTCTTAGCTTCTTCCTCTGCCATCTTCTTCTCTTCTTCCTCAGCCTTCTTCTTGTTAGCTTTTTCCTCTGTTTTCATCTTCTTAGCTTTTTCCTCAGCCTTCATGAGTTCAGCTTCTTCATCAGCCTTTTCCTTAGCTTCTTCACAAGCCTTCTTCTTCTTTAAAGCTACTTCCTCCGCCATCTTCTTCGTTTCTTCTTCAGCTTTTTTCTTAGCTTCATCATCTGTCTTATTTTTATTAGCTTGTTCTTCAACCTTCCTCAACTTAGCTTCGTCGTCAGCCTTCTTCTTCACTTCTTCTTCTGCTTTCTTTTCCTTATCCATTTCCTCAACCTTCTTTTTAGCTTCTTCCTCTGTCTTCTTCTTCTTAGCCTCTTCTTCTGCTATCGTCTGCGCTTCTTGATCTACCTTCATCTTCTTAGTTTCACCCTCAGCTTTTCGAAACATCCTTCACAACAATTTCCGTCTTGATTAGGTGTTGGACGTCAGACAACGACTGTTTCAAAGATTGTAGAGCTCCTTGCTGCAACTGCGATGTCTTTTCTCTGGCATCCTTCTCATGCTGGATACATTCACGGATATCATGCTGAACATGGGTCACTGTCTCAATCAACTTGCTATGTGCAGTGCCCTCCTTAGCCTGGTCCAGAGAATGATCGGTCTGTGCCCTTTCAAAGGACTCGCACATTTCGAGCAGACAGTCTTCTAACACTACTGTCGGTTCTACATGCGCAGAACGTACATCGATGTTCTTCAAAGTCTCGGTCACCTTTGCGATCGGTGATGCAATGGCATTGACCAGTTCAACACTCTCCAACCTCATCGGCTGACTCATAAGCTCATTGATGGTGCTCTCCAAAGCAAACAACGGCTTCGAAACATCCTTCACAACAATTTCCGTCTTGATTAGGTGTTGGACGTCAGACAACGACTGTTTCAAAGATTGTAGAGCTCCTTGCTGCAACTGCGATAGCTTCTTCTTCGCATCCTTCTCATGCTGGATACATTCACGGATATCATGCTGAACAAGGGTCACTGTCTCAATCAACTTGCTATGTGCAGTGCCCTCCTCAGCCTGGTCCATAGCATGATCGGTTTGTGCTCTTTCAAATGACTCGCACATTTCGAGCAGACAGTCTTCTAACACTACTGTCGGTTCTACATGCGCAGAACGCACATCGATGTTCTTCAAAGTCTCGGTCACCTTTGCGATCGGTGATGCAATGGCATTGACCAGTTCAACACTCTCCAACCTCATCGGCTGACTCATAAGCTCATTGATGGTGCTCTCCAAAGCAAACAACGGCTTCGAAACATCCTTCTCAACAATTTCCGTCTTGATTAGGTGTTGGACGTCAGACAACGACTGTTTCAAAGATTGTAGAGCTCCTTGCTGCAACTGCGATGTCTTTTCTCTGGCATCCTTCTCATGCTGGATACATTCACGGATATCATGCTGAACATGGGTCACTGTCTCAATCAACTTGCTATGTGCAGTACCCTCCTTAGCCTGGTCCAGAGCGTCGGTCCGTGCCCTTTCAAATGACTCGCACATTTCGAGCAGACAATCTTCTAGAACTACTGTCGGTTCTACATGCGCAGAACGCACATCGATGTTCTTCAAAGTCTCGGTCACCTTTGCGATCGGTGATGCAATGGCATTGACCAGTTCAACACTTTCCAACCGCATCGGTTGACTCATAAGCTCATTGATTGTGCTCTCCAAAGCAAACAACGGCTTCGAAACATCCTTCACAACAATTTCCGTCTTGATTAGGTGTTGGACGTCAGACAACGACTGTTTCAAAGATTGTAGAGCTCCTTGCTGCAACTGCGATGTCTTTTCTCTGGCATCCTTCTCATGCTGGATACATTCACGGATATCATGCTGAACATGGGTCACTGTCTCAATCAACTTGCTATGTGCAGTGCCCTCCATAGCCTGGTCCAGAGCATGATCGGTCCGTGTTCTTTCAAAGGACTCGCACATTTCGAGCAGACAGTCTTCTAACACTACTGTCGGTTCTACATGCGCAGAACGCACATCGATGTTCTTCAAAGTCTCGGTCACCTTTGCGATCGGTGATGCAATGGCATTGACCAGTTCAACACTCTCCAACCTCATCGGCTGACTCATAAGCTCATTGATGGTGCTCTCCAAAGCAAACAACGGCTTCGAAACATCCTTCTCAACAATTTCCGTCTTGATTAGGTGTTGGACGTCAGACAACGACTGTTTCAAAGATTGTAGAGCTCCTTGCTGCAACTGCGATGTCTTTTCTCTGGCATCCTTCTCATGCTGGATACATTCACGGATATCATGCTGAACATGGGTCACTGTCTCAATCAACTTGCTATGTGCAGTGCCCTCCTTTGCTTGATCCAGAGAATAATCGGTCTGTGCCCTTTCAAATGACTCGCACATTTCGAGCAGACAGTCTTCTAACACTACTGTCGGTTCTACATGCGCAGAACGCACATCGATGTTCTTCAAAGTCTCGGTCACCTTTGCGATCGGTGATGCAATGGCATTGACCAGTTCAACACTCTCCAACCTCATCGGCTGACTCATAAGCTCATTGATGGTGCTCTCCAAAGCAAACAACGGCTTCGAAACATCCTTCACAACAATTTCCGTCTTGATTAGGTGTTGAACGTCAGCCAACGACTGTTTCAAAGATTGTAGAGCTCCTTGCTGCAACTGCGATGCCTTTTCTCTGGCATCCTTCTCATGCTGGATACATTCACGGATATCATGCTGAACATGGGTCACTGTCTCAATCAACTTGCTATGTGCAATGCCCTCCTTAGCCTGGTCCATAGCATGATCGGTCCGTGTTCTTTCAAAGGACTCGCACATTTCGAGCAGACAGTCTTCTAACACTACTGTCGGTTCTACATGCGCAGAACGCACATCGATGTTCTTCAAAGTCTCGGTCACCTTTGCGATCGGTGATGCAATGGCATTGACCAGTTCAACACTCTCCAACCTCATCGGCTGACTCATAAGCTCATTGATGGTGCTCTCCAAAGCAAACAACGGCTTCGAAACATCCTTCTCAACAATTTCCGTCTTGATTAGGTGTTGGACGTCAGACAACGACTGTTTCAAAGATTGTAGAGCTCCTTGCTGCAACTGCGATGTCTTTTCTCTGGCATCCTTCTCATGCTGGATACATTCACGGATATCATGCTGAACATGGGTCACTGTCTCAATCAACTTGCTATGTGCAGTACCCTCCTTAGCCTGGTCCAGAGCGTCGGTCCGTGCCCTTTCAAATGACTCGCACATTTCGAGCAGACAATCTTCTAGAACTACTGTCGGTTCTACATGCGCAGAACGCACATCGATGTTCTTCAAAGTCTCGGTCACCTTTGCGATCGGTGATGCAATGGCATTGACCAGTTCAACACTCTCCAACCTCATCGGCTGACTCATAAGCTCATTGATGGTGCTCTCCAAAGCAAACAACGGCTTCGAGACATCCTTCACAACAATTTCCGTCTTGATTAGGTGTTGGACGTCAGACAACGACTGTTTCAAAGATTGTAGAGCTCCTTGCTGCAACTGCGATGTCTTTTCTCTGGCATCCTTCTCATGCTGGATACATTCACGGATATCATGCTGAACATGGGTCACTGTCTCAATCAACTTGCTATGTGCAGTGCCCTCCTTAGCCTGGTCCAGAGAATGATCGGTCTGTGCCCTTTCAAATGACTCGCACATTTCGAGCAGACAATCTTCTAGAACTACTGTCGGTTCTACATGCGCAGAACGCACATCGATGTTCTTCAAAGTCTCGGTCACCTTTGCGATCGGTGATGCAATGGCATTGACCAGTTCAACACTCTCCAACCTCATCGGCTGACTCATAAGCTCATTGATGGTGCTCTCCAAAGCAAACAACGGCTTCGAGACATCCTTCACAACAATTTCCGTCTTGATTAGGTGTTGGACGTCAGACAACGACTGTTTCAAAGATTGTAGAGCTCCTTGCTGCAACTGCGATGTCTTTTCTCTGGCATCCTTCTCATGCTGGATACATTCACGGATATCATGCTGAACATGGGTCACTGTCTCAATCAACTTGCTATGTGCAGTGCCCTCCTTAGCCTGGTCCAGAGAATGATCGGTCTGTGCCCTTTCAAATGACTCGCACATTTCGAGCAGACAATCTTCTAGAACTACTGTCGGTTCTACATGCGCAGAACGCACATCGATGTTCTTCAAAGTCTCGGTCACCTTTGCGATCGGTGATGCAATGGCATTGACCAGTTCAACACTCTCCAACCTCATCGGCTGACTCATAAGCTCATTGATGGTGCTCTCCAAAGCAAACAACGGCTTCGAGACATCCTTCACAACAATTTCCGTCTTGATTAGGTGTTGGACGTCAGACAACGACTGTTTCAAAGATTGTAGAGCTCCTTGCTGCAACTGCGATGCCTTTTCTCTGGCATCCTTCTCATGCTGGATACATTCACGGATATCATGCTGAACATGGGTCACTGTCTCAATCAACTTGCTATGTGCAGTGCCCTCCTTAGCCTGGTCCAGAGAATGATCGATCTGTGCCCTTTCAAATGACTCGCACATTTCGAGCAGACAATCTTCTAACACTACTGACGGTTCTACATGCGCAGAACGCACATCGATGTTCTTCAAAGTCTCGGTCACCTTTGCGATCGGTGATGCAATGGCATTGACCAGTTCAACACTCTCCAACCTCATCGGCTGACTCATAAGCTCATTGATGGTGCTCTCCAAAGCAAACAACGGCTTCGAAACATCCTTCTCAACAATTTCCGTCTTGATTAGGTGTTGGACGTCAGACAACGACTGTTTCAAAGATTGTAGAGCTCCTTGCTGCAACTGCGATGTCTTTTCTCTGGCATCCTTCTCATGCTGGATACATTCACGGATATCATGCTGAACATGGGTCACTGTCTCAATCAACTTGCTATGTGCAGTGCCCTCCTTAGCCTGGTCCAGAGAATGATCGGTCTGTGCCCTTTCAAATGACTCGCACATTTCGAGCAGACAATCTTCCAACACTACTGTCGGTTCTACATGCGCAGAACGCACATCGATGTTCTTCAAAGTCTCGGTCACCTTTGCGATCGGTGATGCAATGGCATTGACCAGTTCAACACTCTCCAACCTCATCGGCTGACTCATAAGCTCATTGATGGTGCTCTCCAAAGCAAACAACGGCTTCGAAACATCCTTCACAACAATTTCCGTCTTGATTAGGTGTTGGACGTCAGACAACGACTGTTTCAAAGATTGTAGAGCTCCTTGCTGCAACTGCGATGTCTTTTCTCTGGCATCCTTCTCATGCTGGATACATTCACGGATATCATGCTGAACATGGGTCACTGTCTCAATCAACTTGCTATGTGCAGTGCCCTCCTTAGCCTGGTCCAGAGAATGATCGGTCTGTGCCCTTTCAAATGACTCGCACATTTCGAGCAGACAATCTTCTAGAACTACTGTCGGTTCTACATGCGCAGAACGCACATCGATGTTCTTCAAAGTCTCGGTCACCTTTGCGATCGGTGATGCAATGGCATTGACCAGTTCAACACTCTCCAACCTCATCGGCTGACTCATAAGCTCATTGATGGTGCTTTCGAGCTCACTAAATGACGTTTTTAGAGTAATGGAAGAGGAATGGAGTTTTATAGTTTCTTTAATTTCAGCTAATTTTGTCAATGTATCAATATGTATAATTATTGCACTAGTACTGGCAATTTGTGGCTGATATTTTTTCCAATGTGTTATCATGTTACTCAAATTTTCATGCACGTTATGGCATAAAAGGGACATATTGTTTTGGTTATTGCGATAATATGAATCAGCAGCATTTCCTAACTGTTCCAAAGAGGCCATGATATTTTTTGTATCAGATAAATTCTCCATAGTCTGATCCTCCAAAATGTCGCAAGACTGATGCATATGTACTGCTAGATTTATTAGTGAATTGAAACCTTCCGCATTATCTGAGAAGGTGGTCTGCTCATGAGTTTTCAAACAAGACGCTGTACATTCGTCAAACTTGTACAAACTTTGAAGTACTTTTTGAAAATCATCAACTTCTTCAAACTTTTCTGAGAATCTTTTCTCCAACGCATCCTTCATTCGCATCGAATCGTTATGAATGGAGAAGAGAGCTATCTCATAGATAGCCTTGCGACGTTCCTCAGTCGAGGTGACCGATGTCTCCTTTTCGATGAGGAAAAAGACCATCTTTCTTGCATGGTGCAGTATATCTTGACGAATTTTTTCATATTTGTTGTTTGACCGCATGTAACTGAAATGTTGAAGATTTTCATGCACATTCAGGAAAGCCGTCGACAGGTAAGACAACATATTTTGTTCGGTTTTCTCTTGCAATGCTAGTTCAATCTTCGTGAGATGATTCATTAACAGCTGTATGAGAACAATTTCCATTCGGGCGCATTCCTCATCGTCAATGGAATCCGCCGTGTGAATACAGAAAAGACGATTAAGACAATCTTCCAACTGCAAAAAGATGTCGACATTGTGTGTGTACTCCTTACTCGTTCGTTGTATTTCCTCCTTAAGATGAACAATGAGCTCATAGAACTCTTCGATCTGCTGCTCAAGGGCCTGATTGCTGGTGTAATCTCTTTCTGACACATTGTGCAATTCATGCGATAACTTCGACAAAGTAGTTTTAATTTCTTCCAATGGTACAAACATTTCGTTGAGACAATTGATCACTTCCGCGTAAGATTCATTTGCTTCTATCATTTCTACCAAGTTATTTAATTCATCAATCGCCGGTTTCATCTCTTCTCCCACTACACTTTGCTGGTTGGTGCTCTGCATCAGCAATACCTCCGTCTTATTTTTTAGTTCCAGCAGCACCTCTGTCAAACCAAATCTGGCTATTTCCGAGCGCACGTTACAGTTTTCTGACTGAGATACAATCGTAAGTATGGTAGCGAGGGACTTTTCGAATTCGAGAACCGTAATTTGTAAATTTTTAA